>CM051272.1:2021957-2059457 GCA_027921565.1 Artemia sinica | reverse complement strand
GTAGTGTCTCTTGGAACTTAAGCTTAGTGTTTATAATAGATCTCACACACAGAAATTGGAATTCCCTGGACTACAGTTTTGCATACCCCCTACTTGGATCCTTCTAACGTTATACAGAAGTCTGTATCCAAGAGGAGAACCCTATATTTTACTTGTCCTTTCCCAGCTATAAATACAAATGGTGGTCTTGATGTTATACAGAGAGACTAAGAAAAAAGGAGTACTATTGAGCAGACAGAGAGTTTAAGATCTTTCCAGTTGAGGGAAATTCAATCCAGGAACTTTTCCTAATCAGGTTTAAGATTTGCCTGAGATTCAAGGAACACTGATCCTTCTATAAGAAATAATTGTAAAATACCTTGCTTTGGGTTACTGAGAAATTTGTAAACAATTGATATGGTTATTCCGAGTTTTGCCCACTTTCAAACCCCTTTGATTTACCTTCTTGAAGTACCTTAACTAGTCAAATAAAACTCGTAAATTTGGTGCTTCCATTTTTAACCAAATTAGCAGGGTTTACCTAATTTGATAGTTTAGATCTAAAGACTCTATAACACAATAGACCCAAGCCTTAACTAATTAGCCAAGTGTAATTTATTCAGCTAGAATATCAGTAGCCCTAAACCTAAGATAATCCCTTTTTTTGGTGAATGGCATGTGGACAATGGAAGACCGACAGACACACACACAATATAAGACTATTCAAATCTGAAGAGAGCCATTGGAAGGTTTACATAATTAGAATTACAACGTTTCTGATCTTTTATTAAATTTACTAATAAAATTTAGTTGTCACAGAATTTTGAGTACCAATTTGAACTACTGCCTCAGTTTAACATGCTACCAATTGACTGATTGTTCCTTTAAGAACTCTGGGTAGTAAGATTTACAAATATAATTTAAAACATTCAGAAGGAACGTTTAGAGGGATAGGTTTACCCAGAGCCTGCTTAGAGCAACAATCAGGCTGAGTTTCTAGTCCTAAAAATAGGGCAATCTCAAAATCTTACAGGTGCAATGGAAGGGGAGGATTTTATATAGAATATATTCATTAAGAATACAAAAATTAATAGTCCCTGTCAAGTGAGTATTTAATTATAAAAGAGCATGAAAAATACTCGTTATTGAATTATGCTGAAAAGCTAAATTTTGTTGAAAACTGCAGTCTAGGCTATGTACCAAAAATAGATGAGGGGTAAATTTCTATTGGAAATGAATTTCAGCCCCCCCCCCCTATATATGCCAATTCAGGGTTAGGTTAGCTATATATAGGGGGGGCTGAAATTCATTTCCAATAGAAATGCTTATTATATTTGTAATCAGCATAAAAAAGGCATCAAATGGTGTAGGCCATTCACTTTATTCCTAACTCAATAATATGATTTGGTAGATATTTACCAGGAGGGGGTCTTGATAAATTTAGCTATATATAGATTCACAATCAAATTGTGACTATATTTGTGTCTATTTTTTAGGCTAGACCATCTTAATATGAGGTTAGGCTAATCAGAAAATTTAGGCTATCTCTTTTGAAATGGCCTAGTCTAAAGAATCTTGTAGTGTTTCTTTATAAAGGGTGATAGCACAAAACTAATATAAATATGTTCTAAAACTATAGCCTTTCCTTTGTAAGCTAATGAACCTAATTGTGAAATAGGCCTTGGTTACCTACATTTCTATAGGCTAGGCATAGGCTAATCTACATAAAATGAAGCATTTTTTTATTCTATTGCTTACCATGATAATGAATCTCCAAATGAACTTCTCGGTTCCTCAGGAATTGCGCTATGATCTTGGACAGCAAGAGAAGCTACATTAGGTGTCACAAGAGGCTGGAACAAATATCCTGAAATGGTATCTTGCATACCATCTAGTGCTTGGTCATCACCAAAAATATTTTCTGACACATCAGAATAGTCACTTTCTGAACTTGAAGTCAAAGTTTTTCACAAAATGTATTTTCACTAATATATATAACAATCAACAGATTTTGTAAATTTGAATTATTCACAAATGAAAAACACTGTCAGATTCACAGGAAATAGTTTCCGCTAATATTTTTCATTTCCGCAGTATATCATTGTTTTATTATTGACAACACTGTTTTGCGAATTTATTCTAACTAAAAATGCTTATAGCAGTTAAACAAAAACTCGTAGGAAACCCGGATTTTCAGGTATGATTAGACCTCAAATAGATTAAGAGGGCTAAATATGTTATCATTTTGGTGTCCTTGATACTTTAAGGATCATGTAAGTAAGTTATATATTAATTTTAAAAAATGTCCTTCAGCATATGACTAATAGTTAACATTTTTCTTTTTCTGGTTCCCTTTCGATTCAACATGGAAGAAGAAAACTTAAGGAGCATGTAAGTAAGTTATATATTATTTTAAAAAAATGTTCTTAAGCATATGACTAATAGTTAACATTTTTCTTTTTCAGGTTCCCTTTTGATTCAACATGGAAGAAGAAAGCTTAAGGTTCATATAAATTATATATTATTTTTTAAAAAGTTTCTTAAGCATATGCCTAATAGTTAACATTTTTCTTTTTCAGGTTCCCTTTTGATTCAACATGGAAGATGAAAGCATAAGGATCATGTAAATAAGTTATATATTATTTTAAAAAATGTTCTTAAGCATATGACTAATAGTTAACTTTTCTTTTTCAGGTTCCCTTTTGATTCAATATGGAAGAAGAAAGCTTAAGGATCATGTAAGTAAGTTATATATTATTTTTTTTTAAATGTTCTTAAGCATATGACTAATAGTTAAAAAGGAGTTCTTAAGCATATGACTAATAGTTAACATTTTTCTTTTTCAGGTTCGCTTTTGATTGATCATGGAAGAAGAAGGCTTAAGGATCATGTAAGTAAGTTATATATTAGGCCTATTTTTAAAAAAAACTGTTCTTAATCATATAACTAATAGTTCAAAAGGAGTTCTTAAGCATATGACTAATAGTTAACATTTTTCTTTTTCAGGTTTCCTTTTGATTCATCATGGAAGAAGAAAGCTTAAGGATCATGTAAGTAAGTTATATATAATTTTAAAGAAACGTTCTTAAGCATAAAACTAAGAAAAAAATTTCCTTAAGCATATGACTAAAAGTTAACATTTCTCTTTTTCAGGTTCCCTTTTGATTCAACATGGAAGAAGAAAGCTTAAATATCATGTAAGTAAGTTATATATTATTTTAATTAAATGTTCTTAAGCATATGACTAATACTTAACATTTTTCTTTTTCAGGTTCCCTTTTGATTCAACATGGAAGAAGAAAGCTTAAGGATCATGTAAGGAAGTTATATATTGTTTTAAATAAATGTTCTTAGGCATATGACTAATACTTAACATTTTTCTTTTTCAGGTTCCCTTTTGATTCAACATGGAAGAAGAAAGCTTAAGGATCATGTAAGTAAGTTATATATTATTTTTAAAAATATTCTTAAGCATATGACTAATAGTTAACATTTTTCTTTTTCAAGTTCCCTTTTGTTTAACATGGAAGAAGAAAGCTTAATGATCATGTAAGTAAGTTATATATATTTTTCAAAAAAATGTTCTTAAGCATATGACTAATAGTTAATATTTTTCTTTTTCACGTTCCCTTTTGATTCAACATGGAAGAGGAAAGCTTAAGGATCATGTAAGTAAGTTATATATTATTTTTAAAAAAAAGTTCTTAAGCATATGACTAATAGTTAACATTTTTCTTTTTCAGGTTCCTTTTTGTTTCAACATGGAAGAATAAAGCTTAAGGATCATTTAAGTAAGTTTTATATTATTTTTTGAAAATGTTCTTAAGCATATAACTAATAGTTAAAATTTTTCTTTTTCAGGTTCCCTGTTGATTCAACATGGAAGAAGAAATCTTAAGGATCATGTAAGTAAGTTATATATTATTTAAAAAAATGTTCTTAAGCATATGACTAATAGTTAACATTTTTCTTTTTCAGGTTCCCTTTTGATTCAATATGGAAGAAGAAAGCTTAAGGATCATGTAAGTAAGTTATATATATTTTTTAAATGTTCTTAAGCATATGACTAATAGTTAACATTTTTCTTTTTCAGGTTCCCTTTTGATTCAACATGGAAGAAGTAAGCTTAGGGATCATCTAAGTAAGGGGTATATTATTTAAAAAAAAATTCTTAAGCATATGACTAATAATTAACATTTTTCTTTTTCAGGTTCCCTTTTGATTCAACATGGAAGAGGAAAGCTTAAGGATCATGTAAGTAAGTTATATATTATTTTTCAAAAAAGTTCTTAAGCATATGACTAATAGTTAACATTTTTCTTTTTCAGGTTCCTTTTTGTTTCCACATGGAAGAAGAAAGCTTAAGAATCATGTAAGTAAGTTATATATTATTTTAAAAAAATGTTCTTAAGCATATGACTAATAGTTAATATTTTTCTTTTTCAGGTTCCCTTTTGATTCAACATGGAAGAAGTAAGCTTAGGGATCATCTAAGTAAGGGGTATATTATTTAAAAAAAAATTCTTAAGCATATGACTAATAATTAACATTTTTCTTTTTCAGGTTCCCTTTTGATTCAACATGGAAGAGGAAAGCTTAAGGATCATGTAAGTAAGTTATATATTATTTTTCAAAAAAGTTCTTAAGCATATGACTAATAGTTAACATTTTTCTTTTTCAGGTTCCTTTTTGTTTCCACATGGAAGAATAAAGCTAAAGGATCATTTAAGTAAGTTTTATATTATTTTTAGAAAATTTTCTTAAGCATATAACTAATAGTTAAAATTTTTCTTTTTCAGGTTCCCTGTTGATTCAACATGGAAGAAGAAATCTTAAGGATCATGTAAGTAAGTTATATATTATTTAAAAAAAATGTTCTTAAGCATATGACTAATAGTTAACATTATTCTTTTTCAGGTTCCCTTTTGATTCAATATGGAAGAAGAAAGCTTAAGGATCATGTAAGTAAGTTATATATTTTTTTTAAATGTTCTTAAGCATATGACTAATAGTTAACATTTTTCTTTTTCAGGTTCCCTTTTGATTCAACATGGAAGAAGAAAGCTTAAGAATCATGTAAGTTATATATTATTTTAAAAAAATGTTCTTAAGCATATGACTAATAGTTAATATTTTTCTTTTTCAGGTTCCCTTTTGATTCAACATGGAAGAAGAAAGCTTAAGCATCATATAAGTAAGTTATATATTATTTTTAAAAAATATCTTAAGCATATGACTAATAGTTGACATTTTTCTTTTTCAGGTTCCCTTTTGATTCAACATGGAAGAAGAAAGCTTAAGGATCATGTAAGTAAGTTATATATATTTAAAAAAAAATGTGCTTAAGCATACGACTATTAGTTAATATTTTTCTTTTTCACGTTCCCTTTTGATTCAACATGGAAGAAGAAAGCTTAAGGATCATGTAAGTAAGGGGTATATTATTTAAAAAAAAATTTCTTAAGCATATGACTAATAATTAAAATTTTTCTTTTTCAGGTTCCCTTTTGATTCAACATGGAAGAGGAAAGCTTAAGGATCATGTAAGTAAGTTATATATTATTTTAAAAAAAGTTCTTAAGCATATGACTAATAGTTAACATTTTTCTTTTTCAGGTTCCTTTTTGTTTCAACATGGAAGAATAAAGCTGAAGGATAATTTAAGTAAGTTTTATATTATTTTTTGAAAATGTTCTTAAGCATATGACTAATAGTTAAAATTTTTCTTTTCAGGTTCCCTTTTGATTCAGCATGGAAGAAAAAATCTTAAGGATCATGTAACTAAGTTATATATTATTTTAAAAAAATTTCTTAAGCATATGACTAATAGTTAACATTTTTCTTTTTCAGGTTCCCTTTTGATTCAATATGGAAAAAGAAAGCTTAAAGATCATGTAAGTAAGTTATATATTATTTTTTTTAAATGTTCTTAAGCATATGACTAATAGTTAACATTTTTCTTTTTCAGGTTCTCTTTTGATTCAACATGGAAGAAGAAAGCTTAAGAATCATGTAAGTAAGTTATATATTATTTTAAAAAAATGTTCTTAAGCATATGACTAATAGTTAATATTTTTCTTTTTCAGGTTCCCTTTTGATTCAACATGAAAGAAGAAAGCTTAAGAATCATGCAAGTAAGTTATATATTATTTTAAAAAAATGTTCTTAAGCATATGACTAATAGTTAACATTTTTCTTTTTCAGGTTCCCATTTGATTCAACATGGAAACAAAAAGCTTAAGGATCATGTAAGTAAGTTATATATTATTTTAAAAAAATGTTCTTAAGCATATGACTAATAGTTAACACTTTCCTTTTTCAGGTTCTCTTTTGATTCAACACGGAAGAAGAAAGCTTAAGGATCATGTAAATAAGTTACATATTATTTGAAAAAAATGTTCTTGAGCATATGACTAATAGTTAACATTTTTCTTTTTCAGGTTCCCTTTTGATTCAAAATGGATAATTTTATTCAAAATGGACATTTGCCCTCTGATCACTTTTGACTAATAAAAAAGGCCCTAGTCTTCTCAATTTCTAATCAAATGAGCCATTTTTGAAGCTTTTAGAAGAAGAAAGCTTAAGGATCATGTAAGTAAGTTATATATTATTTGAAAAAAATTTTCTTAAGCATATGACTAATAGTTAACATTTTTCTTTTTCAGGTTCCCTTTTGATTCAAAATGGAAGAAGAAATCTTAAGGATCATGTAACTAAGTTATATATTATTTTAAAAAATATTCTTAAGCATATGACTAATAGTTAACATTTTTCTTTTTCAGGTTCCCTTTTGATTCAACATGGAAGAAGAAAGCTTAAAGATCATGTAAGTAAGTTATATATTATTTTTTTAAAATGTTCTTAAGCATATGACTAATAGTTAACATTTTTCTTTTTCAGGTTCCCTTTTGATTCAACCTTGAAGAAGAAAGCTTAAGGATTGTGTAAGTAAGTTATATATTATTTTAAAAAAATGCTCTTAAGCATATGACTAATAGTTAACATTTTTCTTTTTCAGGTTCCCTTTTGATTCAACATGGAAGAAGAAAGCTTAAGGATCATGTAAGTAATTTATATATTATTTTAAAAAATGTTCTTAAGCATATGACTAATAGTTAACATTTTTCTTGTTGAGGTTCCCTTTTGTTTCAACATGGAAGAATAAAGTTTAAATATCATGTAAGTAAGTTATATACTGTGTTTAAAAAATATTTTTAAGCATATGACTAATAGTTAACATTTTCTTTTTTAGGTTCCCAAAAATTGAGGGCACCCAAAAATTGCCCCAACAACACAGCTATCGAGCTGACCTCATAAATCTATATGTCTCACTCCAACCCCAATGGGATAATTTTTGGTGGCTGCAGCAATAAGAGAGTGGTTGTTGCCTCTTTCTTGGACACCCTAAGCACCTCTGGAGGCAGAGGAGACTCTAAGGTCTAAGGTAAGGAAATAAGCAAATTTTAATTACTATACTAAATTCTTACTACCCTTTTAGACCACAATAATTCACTCCAATAAATCAAGTCCCTATAAGTACATTAAGTATGTAGTACAAAATATCACAGTGCACATTAATAAGCTGCAGGTAGCAACACAGAAAATGCTGAAATAGGAATTACTGAAGAACCATTGAGCAAAAAAATCACTTTGCAAGGGAAAAAAACTTTCAATACTAACAATTCTCCATTATATAGGGCATGTGTCAGCAAACCCATGGCCTGCAGGCCACATGTGGCCCTTGAGGCAATTATTTGGCATACTATGAAGTAAGAATTGTTTTCTAAGTTGACACTGTCCAAAAACTTTACCCTTATCCTCCCTAATGTACCCTACCTATTTATATTCTATAAGTTTCTTCTGTAGTTTTTTGTAATTTTGTTAATAAAGTATTTTATTTTCATCATATTTTGTGATATTTCATTAGGAATGAGCATCAGAGAAAGAGGTTCTACTTAACTTCTACATACATAGATACTATAAAAGATAAGAACCATTGAAGCAAGCAAATCCCTGAAATTTGGAACAACAGTCCTGTAAGTATGTTTAAAGGTGGTGGTTGTGTGGTTCATGATGGTTTTCCTGGTTTTGAGGTGCATTTCAAAAATCATTAGGCTGAGGTATTTCAATTCCAACACAGCAGGGACTGGATGATTCACAAGGGTAGCACTATCACTTTCAGACATGTTGAAAGTTAGAAACTTGCACTTTTATATGTCAATAAAAGTCTGATTGACTGCAATTCACTTTAAAGTTTATTCAGGTTATCTTGCAAGACTGCCTTTGATTTGGTATAATGATACCCTACTAATTCATAAGAACTCAGCAATTCAAGTTTTTATTTCACATTGTTTTGTTAATTTATTTCAATATTGTAGATATAAAAAAAAATACTGTAACATAATTCACTTTTTGCAAAGCACAAATGATGCAATAGACTTTAGACTTCTGTGTTAGGTGATGGGAATAGTAGCCAGACTCCTGACTGCAATAATTGTTATTTGTTTTAAGTTTGACTTTGTAGATTCTACTTTATTTTCATTAAATTTCAAATAGCCTAAATGAAACTTAAAATATTCTCAAGAGTCCCATTTGCACATTAATACCCAAAAGGGTAAATAGCAAGGAGTCTACATTTCTGACATTACAAATTAAATGAACATAGGGCCTACTATTTGATGTTCTTTTATGCTCTTTCTGAATATAATAATTTTTTTACTAGCAAATACAATTTTAAGCTAACCTTTCTAACCTTACCCAAATATATAGCCCATATCATATATTTTCTGTGTATTTTTTATTCTTAGTTTTCTCACTGTGATTCAATTTATGAGTAAAATGGTTTTAAGAGGAGTAATGTAACAGAGGTATATAAAACATATCTAAAATAAGAGAAAAAGAATCATCTTTGAAGGTCAGTAAATTTCTAGGTGGCCCTATACTTTAGCTAGGATGAAAGTGAAAGCATCATTTGATGCCTTTTTTATGCTCTTTCATAATTCAACAATTGCTTCTGGTGCAAATTACATCTTGAGCCCTTAAAGGGGCCCTAAATGTATTTATATGAATTATGAAAGAGCACAAAAAAAACAACAAATTATGTTTTCAATTTCATCCTAGCTAAATTATATGTCCCACTGCAAATTTACCATGAACTTTTATTAGCACAATAGGGTAATATTTGCACATTAAAGGGGGGGGGGGTGATTTTATTCCTGAAGTAAATGAGGTAAGTTTTAACTCCCCCCCCCCCAATGTGCAAATGTATAGCCTACCCTGAATTGGTATATATAAGGGTGGGGGTAAAATTCATTTCTGACAAAAATGATTTATTATAGCCTAGGCTATTTGGGAAGAGCATAAAAAAAGCATTGAGTGGTATGTTCACTTTATTTGTAGGTCAGAAATGTGGACTGCTCAATATTTATCCCCAAATGGATGATATATTTGGATTTAGGATGAAATTCTGATTTTAAAGTCTGTTTCTTAGCTAGGCTATAGGCCTAATTGCCAGTAAATGTAAAATCTAAGCTACCAGAATTGTTTTATTATTATGTTTCTTTTTCGACAGGGTGACCACTAAATATTACCAAACAGACTTGCACTGAGCCCTTTCTGTTGCCTTGATATTAAGTTCGGTTTTTTGTACTGATTTTTCTCGACAGTATTTCCTTGTTCTCTCATTGTTTACGTCGAGCACGTGTTTATGCTTTCAAATTTTTCGCAAAATTACCAAATAATTAACACTGTTATCACACAAGAAAAAAAAATAAAAAGCATTTCGGTACTTGGGTCGTGCCATTTAAGAGCAAAAAGTGACCATACTCCCCAAAGAATCTCACAAACTCCAAAATTTAAGATGCCTGTCTCGGACCGTTGAAAAATTTCTTCAATTAAAAATCATCTATCACGGGGGTAGTGAACCCAAACGATTTTTGGACTTTTTCAAAAATTCATCATAACTCTATGAGCAGCATGTACAATTGTATCCCCCCCCCCTCCAGACTGAAATTTAGATTCACTATAGATTTTAGTTGGAGTAAAAAATTCAAGCGCAAGTTCTCATTTTTACTTGTAATACTTTGATACCACCTGCTTTGTTCTTGCATATAAAGATAAATAATATATTAAAAACGTAATAATATACTAATATTAATGGAACTAAAGATAAAGACCATACAATTAACCAGGAAATGTCAGACTACGACATTTTATTTCTTCAAGAGCATATTTCCCCTTCTGTCAGTGTCAATTCGCTGCGGAGGAGCTGTGCGTATTTTGTGTTCACTACCAACGCCCGGCACACCGGAGTTTCATTTTTAGTTTAATGGAGTTCTTTACTTTTTTTTGAAAAACTTATTTTGTGCAAAAAAAAATTTTTTTGATTATTTTCTGTTCGTTTTATATTGACATAGTCTTTTTCAGGGAGAAAAAGTGTGCCTCTTCTGAAGTTAAACAAACATCCCTTCCATAAAAACCTTTCCATAAAAATATAACTTATAACCCTTGCCCCTAGTCTTTGGGGTTTATTTAAACCCTAAAAGTCTTGTTATATAATATTTAGACTATTTCGAAAAGAATGGCTGTCTCAAAATTTCTATTAGACACGTTTCGAGAAAATATGACGTGTGTGTAGTGGAAAAAGGGTGGCTACCCTCTCATCACTTTGACTCTTTAAAAAGGGCATTAGAGTGTCTGATTACAAACTCGATGAGTCCCCTTTGAAGTTTATATGACCAAACTTTCTATAAAAACCCTATTATAACCCTATAAAAAACCCTATAAAAACCCTATAAAACCCTCGATAAAAACCCTCTATAAAAACCCTATTATAACCCTCGCCCTGAGGGCTGGGGGATTGATTATCCTCAAAGACATAATTTCCAGACCTTTCTGAAAGGCTTAACAAAATGACTATCGAAATTTTGATTGGAAGTGTTTGAGGAAATGATAAGCGCGGAGGCGCGGAGACATTTGCCCTCTAATCACTTTCGACTAACAAAAAAGGCACTAGTCTTCTCAATTTCTAATCAAATGTGCCCTTTTTGAAGCTTTTACGACAAGAATTTCTATAAAAACGTTAAATGCCCCAAAGGCACAATTTACGATCCTTGTCCGGGGGGCTATGGGGGGGGGCGGTTGGCATCCTCAGACATAATTTCCAGACATTTCAACTACGTTGAACAAAATGGCAAAAATTTTGATTGGATGTGTTTGGGAAAAATGGTGACCGCGACAGCAGGGTTTGTTACCTTCCAATCACTTTCGACTATTAAAAAGGGCACCAGCCCTCTCAATTTCCAATTGAATGAGCCCCTTTTGAAGTTTCTACGACAGCACTATCTTTAAGAACTTTATATACCCCCAGGGCATAACTTACAACCTTTGCCCTGGGGGCTCTCGGGGGTTTGTCATCCTCAAATACATAATTTCCAGAACTTTCAACTACATTGAACAAAATGGCTATCTAAAAACTTTGATTAAATGTGTTTGGGGAAATGGTGGGCGTGAGAGGGTTAGTTGCCCTCCATTCACTTTCGACTATTAAAAAGGGCACTAGCCCTTTCAATTTCCAATCAAATGAGCCCTTTTTGAAGTTTCTACGACAAACCTTTCTATAAAAACCATATATCCCTCCAGGGCGTAAATTACAACCCTTGCCCTGAGGGTTGTGGGGGGGGGTGGTCACCCTCAAAGACCTAATTTGCAGAACTTTCAACTACGTTGAACAAAATGAATATCTCGAAATCTTGATTGGATGTGTTTGGGGAAATGGTGAGCGTGAGAGGGGGGTTTGTTGTTCTTCAATCGTCTTCGACTATTAAAAAGGGCTCTAGCCTTTTCAATTTTCAATTGAAAAGCCCTTTTTGAAGTTCTACGACAACTCCTTCTATAAAAGCTTCATATGGCTCCAGGACATAACTTACAACCTTTGCCCTGAGGGCTGTGGGGGGTTGTCATCCTCAAAGACCTAATTTCCAGAACTTTCAGATACGTTGAAAAAAGGCTATCTCAAAATTTTGATTGTACGTGTTTAGAAAATGGGGGCCTTGAGAGGGGGGTTAGTTACCCTCCAATTACTTTCGACTATTAAAAAAGGCACGAGCCATTTCAATTTCCAATTGAATAAGCCTTTTTTGAAGTTTCTACGACAACGCTTTCTATAAAAAAAAACTATATGCCCCCAGGGCATAACTTAGAACCCTTTCCCTAAGGGCTAAGGTATGGGTTATCATCCTTAAAGATCTAATTTCCAAAACTATCAACTATGTTGAACAAAATGGCTATCTCAAAATTTGATTGGATGTGTCTGGGGGAAAGGTGGGGGTGAGAGGGGGTTTAGTTGCCCACCAATACCTTTTGACTATTAAAAAGACCACTAGCCCTTTGCATTTCCAATCGAATGAACCCTTTTTGAAGTTTCTACGACAAAGCTTTCAATAAAAGCGATATATGCCCCCAGGTCATAACTTATAACCTTGCCCTGAAGACTGCTGGGGATTTTCCTGCTCAAAGATATAATTTCCAAAACTTTCAACTAAATTGAACAAACTGGCTATCTCAAAATTTTGATTGGATGTGTTTGGGGAATTGGTGGGCGAGGAAGGGGTGTTAAATGCCTTTCAATCACTTTCGACTATTAAAAAGGGCACTAGCCAATTCAATTTCCAATCGACTGAGCCCATCTTGAAGTTTCTACAACAACGCTTTCTATGAAAACCTTATATGCCCCCAGGGCATAACTTATAACCCTTGCCCTAAGGGCTGTGGGGGGGGGTAGTCCTCAAAGACCTAATTTTCAGAATTTTCAACTACGTTGAACAAATGTCTATCTCAAAATTTTGATTGGATGTGTTTGGGGAAAAGGTGAGCGTGAGTGGGGGGGTTAGTTGCCCTCCAATCACTTTCGACATTTAAAAAAGGCACTAGCCCTTTGAATTTCCAAACGAATGAGCTCTTTTTGAAGTTTCTACGACAACGCTTTCCATAAAAATCTTACATGCCCCCAGGGCATAACTTAAAACCCTTGCCCTGAGGGTTGTGGTTGAGTGTCCTCACCAAAAACATAATTTCTATCTGGAAATCAACTACGCTGAACAAAAGGGCTATGTCAAAATTTTGATTGGATGTGTTCGGAGAAATGGTGAGCGTAGAAGGGGTGTTAGTTGCCTTCCAATCACTTTCTACTATTAAAAGGGTACAAGCCACTCCAATTTCCAATCGAATGAGCCCTTTTCGAAGTTTCTACGACAACTCATTCGATACGAAGTACCCTGGTCTAAAGAAAAAAAAAATATACATTGTGCCAACATTGTTGTTTACTTAGGTAGCGCTATTACGTTGCCAATGATTTCAGAAGTGATGTGCTTAACCAGTCAACATGTACTGACTTAGCCTTAGATTTCTTCCCAAGTAATTATTGAATCGCGGGAAAAATCCTTAATTACAGTTATATTCATAATAGTGAGGCTTTATCTAATATTGAGCATTGTATTTGCTCTACTGCTATATTTTGTATGACAATGCACGTAGATGAAGATAAACACGATTATGACCGCTTACCCCTAGCCATTACCCTTTTTGTGAATCAGACTAGCCGTAATTTGGTCGGCACAAGTGCAAAGAAGTGGTATTACAGAAGGGATTGGTCGAGTGCTAATAATGTTGTATGTATTACTACCCTAGCTGGACTCTTCGCTAATATCCGAATCCCATTTTACCAGCTATGTACTGGTGCTTTCTCATCTCTAGCTCGTTTGGATTTGAATGTCTATTATTATCATGTCATTGAATGCTTAAAACATGCTGAAGAAGCTGCTGTGCCTCTAATCCGAGTGCGTTCTAAAACCCGTAGTTCTATCTGGAAGGAAGATCCTGAATTAAAATCCGTCAAAAACCGTGCTAAATTGTGGCTGAGGATGTGAATCGCATGTGGCCTACCAAAGAGAGGACAAGTATTTGATTTAAAACAGAGGTCTAAGCTACATTTTAAACGGTATTTACGCGGTGTTTGCTATAACGGCTCTGAGTTTCCTAAAGATGCAGCTCAGTGGAGACGTGTTATCTGCTGACTGTTGATGAATTGGTCTGCTGACAGTGGTTTTTCTATTTCTAGTGACGCTTGGATGAATCATAATAAAGGGATTTTTGATGCAATTAATTATAATGTGCATTTTTTTTTTTACAGATCTTTGCTCTAAACTTTTGCCCAAAAATGTCCAAAAAAAAAATATGTTATTCCTATTTCCCTTGCGACTCTTCTAAATGGTGTAAAGCAACTTAAATCAAAGAGCGTGGACTGTGATGGTATTTGTGTGAATCACTTGAATTTAGAGTCAGTTGCTTTGATTTCACATTTACAATTATTATTCCATATGTGTTTGTCATCTTTCCTTGTTTCAGATTCATTTTTATGCGGAACTGTCACTTCTATTTCGAAACGCGGAAAAGACCCCTTGAACTGCAATTCTTATAGACAAATTATAGCTGTCTGCAATCTAGTTAAGGTATTTGAATATATTCTTCTGCCACATATCAATACAAACTGTGAGCTTGATGTGAATCAGTTTGTATTCAAATCACATGCTGGTTATCAATATATTCATCACGCACTAGCTACTCTACTACAGGATGCTCAGACCAACGGTCATGAACTTCACATTTGTACGCTTGACTTATCTAAGGTATTTGATTCTGCTTGCTATGCCCAGCTTCGGCATTCTCTCGCTCTATCAGGAGTTAATTCGTCAATTTTTATTTATGCGTTTTTGGTATGGTGATTCTCACGTTAGACTGAAGTTAAACTCGTGTTTTTTTGGAAACATCCCCGTTAGGTCAGGCGTTCGTCAAGGTAGAATTTTATCCCCATATTTATTCACAATGCGCATTAATCATATGTTGACTGATATCAAATCTACCTGTTTTCTAGACTACACCAATATCTCCTACACTACTTAGGCAGATAATATATTGTTGATTAGCAGAACGACATCAGGCGTGGTCCGCTCAGTTGATCGTGTTTCTCTTTTTTATTTCTAATATCAGATTAACCCTGAATGTTGATAAATGTGAGTACCTGGCATTCGTCGTAAAATAACCAGCTACAGTTTTACACTGCCATGCGGATCTTCTTCAATTCGATGTGTGAATGATATTAAGTGGCTTGGTATCCATATTTGCAGTACACTCTCTGGACTCCATGTAAAAGCTCTTGTCGACATTAAACAAAAGCTTCAGATAGGTTACGGGAAAATCGTGGTCTCCGTCTTATTTATGCCTGGTATTTACCACTGCTCTAGAAGAAGCAACTAAAATCAATTCGAGTGATGTACCTTTGGTACCTGAAGTACCTACTTTATTTGCCTCGTTCTTACCGTAACCATGCCATTGTTAGTATATACGGTGCCACGGATATTACTGAGTCATTTGAAAGATAAATACTGATTTAGCTGATAATGCCGTTCTTTCTCTAGGTTGTTTCCACCCGTTAATTATATTGTTTTGCCGTTAGTGATTGTGCATTATATTTGTGTATATTGAAGTTAGTTTTTTCCTAGTACTCCGCTTGTGTTTTGTAGCGGGTTAGAAATAAATTATTATTGTTATTATAGCACACTGCAATGAAATACATGACACTAGAAATCAAAAATAAAATATAAATATAAATGAATAAAATATGTATTTTCTAGCGCGGTATTTGTTCCTCCACTATTTCATTTAGCCTTTTCAAATGGACCTCAATTTGAGCGTTTGCATATGGTGTTGCAGGTTAGCGTCCGTTAATTTTGAGGGTATTTTTGTTTGAATTTCATTTTCGCAGGTGTTAGCGCTAAAAACATTTTGTTTCCAGGTTAATTATCTGCTCTATAGTGGCATAAGTGCTAAAATGGTCTATTTTTTTTATTCTAAAACTTAAAAAGTACTGATGATTCAAAAGTGTGCTTGAAGTTGGTTAATGCGGATACAAAGTTAATGCGGATGCGGAACTTTGAAGTTGGTTAATGCGGATGTGGAAGGTTGGAAAATGCGGATACAAAAAGGTTGTATTTTAATACATTTGTCTTAATCACTTTTGTAACTACATCTTAAACAAGTGTAGAGAATATCACAGGTTGAAGAAAATGATCAAAGTGGATAGCTTGTAGCTGGAAGGTTAGCTGTATCTGATCCGTCACAACTCATTAAAAAAAATGGTAGATGTGAGTGTCAAAACTCAGCACAAGAAGAAATAATCTTAGAGGCATGATATAAGTTCAGTGAAATTCAAAGAAAAACTAGTTCTGATGTTTGATTCTAATCATTTGTTTGAGACTGGTAAGCAAGTAAGCAAAAAAAGCATATTATATGCTATGACAGATACTTTTTAAGAGAATCGGAGTCTAGTTTTTATATTTGTTACTCATTTGTAAATTATTTATTATGCTTCAAAATATTGATTTTATTATTTTTCTTGCTTATGAGCCAAGGCGTAAGACTGATAGAAACTGTCTGTACTTATCTTAGTACGCTTTTAAAAGACCTCCCTTGCCCATTTTTTGTGTGGAGAATGTAAGGCGGGAACAACATTATATGCAGTGAAATTATTTTGTGAATAGCAAGGCACGTTCTGAATTCAAGTATTGGATTTGTGGTTACCACATAATATTATTTCAGATATTGAGTTGTCACCTTCCTAGGTCCTCTGTGCCTCGTTTCCCATGAAACCCGATAAAAGTGTGTTTACTTTGTAAATAATAGAAGAGATAGCTCATGATTGACAGACGGCAGTGGACAAAGAGAAGTTGCGTACTTCTTCCTTAAAGAAGTACACGGAGATGAAGTTGTGGACTTTACCTGACAATAATTTTATGGACCAAAGACTAAAGTAGTCACATTACTACACCTAAAAATTATAATTTTACAATTCTTTCAATAAAATGGTGACGTGAATTGCCTCGAGGCTTTATTCTTTCTTTTAAGTAAATTAATAACGCTTAGAACTTAGCCAATTTATGTATTAAACTTGAAATTAGTAGACTTTACAATTAACGAAGACTGAAGACATGAATCCTGAAATAATAAAACATAAAATCGCGAAGAAAGGAAGAAAACGAGGACAATTAACAGCCAGTGAAAAAAATTGAAAAATTATGCAAATATTTCGGTCAAGACCTCCGCTTGACCGTCCTCAGTGCAGAATAAAACTGATAAAAATATAATTTTGACGATTAAATAAAAATAAAATTGGACAATTAAAAAAAACTAAAAACTAAAAATACCATTTCGTTTTGTTTGACGAAACCTCCATTGTTGCCCCCGTTAAAGGTCTCACGCAAGTTTTCAGGGAGGCAGTTGAAATAAAAAAGGCACATTCACCTAAAGGTAGCTCTCAATAGAGACACTAGAGAAATTTTTCTAAGTCCCATTTATGATGAAATTATTAATTCTGATCGTTTTTACATACATCCACAAAATTATATTGTGCAATCAAATAAAATCTCTGATAATAATCTAACTGGAAAGCGATTGGCCTTTAAGAGTGCTTTACGTAAAATGAAATTGTGAAATGCCATTTAGACTTGTGTTTTTTATTCTGTTACCCTTTCACCGTTACTGAGAAAGGGTCGTCCAATTTTAGTTTTGTGTTTTTATTTTAAGGTTTGGTTTTTTATATTTTTATCAGTTTTATTCTGCACTGAGGGCGGTCAAGCGGAGGTCTTGACCGAAATATTTGCATAATTTTTCAATTTTTTTCACTGGCTGTTAATTGTCCTCGTTTTCTTCCTTTCTTCGAGATTTTATGTTTTATTATGATTAACCAGTGTGGTCTCAGAAATTATTTAATCCTGAAATAATCGGAAATTGTAAAGCAATCAAACTTTAAACGAATTGAAACCATGAAAAGATAACGTGAGTTGCCAATTCATCAACACCCCTAGAAGGCTATGGCGTCATTTGTGCTTTACTGAAAACTAAATAGAGTGGTTAAACGGAAAGTTTTGTTTAATCATCTGATTTGTCTATATATTTGAAAAGAAGAAAGCAGTAGCTAAAATAGGGCTTTTAAAAACGGTGATACCCTTTTTGGTTTTGCGGATAATGTTGTCTAATAAGACCTATTATGTTTAATAACACTTCATGCAATAATCCATCCCCAAATACTGTCCCAACCCCTTAAAGAAGCTATAATTCACAAAATCCATTGCCTTCGATGACACTTATTTTGATCTTTTTCAACAAAGTGTATCTTATGCACTAATTGAATGCTTCGTAAATTGGCCCAAAGCAGCTTTTATTGCAATAATTATCTATCTATCTATCTATTAAAAACAATTAAATTAGTATTTAATTTTCTAATTAGAATATTTTAAAAAATAATCAATTTTAATATAAAATTAAGTAATTTTTAAAGTAAATAACTATATTAAACTAAATTATATCTGAACTAAACATTATCTTCTTTTCTGTAATGTCGGTTTTGGATCAGAATGTATGAAATTCGATGTTTGATGCTCTAGTACATACGATGACCAAGTGATATCGTTACTACTTTGCTAGGTCCTTTCCAGAAAATTAAGAAATACAACAATCGTTTCCGTTAATGCAGCATACATTAGATAACATTAAATAAAATGTGCCAAATCGAGTGTATTAACTGTTTAGATATTTAGACAGAGCTTCTTAGAGTATACTATGGGCAAGGTGAGATATCTTGCCATATCTGTTCTGCCAAGTTTAGACAGTACCCCTGGAAATATTCTTGGATTTGTGCATTCCTCGTAATATCGATGCGCTGAACCCCTATCAAGATCACAAATTGAAAAAGATTAACCTAACAATCCACCTTTCATATTTTTTTTTGTAACTTTATAAAAATTCTTCAATTCCCAGCCCCCCCCCCCCCCAAAGAAAAAGGTACAGGTACAGAGGCATATTGAGGTAACTATTTCGAGCGCTCCGAAAAGTGCATGGAAATTTGGTAGATGTTTTCCACAGAAATTGCTTACGGATTGTTCTGGGTACCCGGCTGGCTGACAGTATTTCAAACAGTAGGCTGTACGAAAAATGTGGTTCAATACCGCTTTCTAGGGCTATAATGAAGGCTGTGATGGCTAGGGCACGTTGTGCGGATGACAGATTGCCGAAGATTGTCCTTTTCGGTTAGCCGTCTAGGGCTAAACGGAAAGCAGATCGTCCCCAACTGGGAGTACGTCATAAAGAAAGATTTAAAGGAAATGGGAACTTCCTGGGAGGGTGTAAAAAAAATAGATTGGGATGGAGGAGCGTGCGTAATTGTTTTGGCCTCAGGCGGTTTGTTGCTGCGGTGGGTTGTTAGTAGTAATATTTGATTTGGAATTAGGGCTGAGTTGAACGTGGTGTCGCATTTTATTTTTATTTTGAGAATTTGTATTTCTTTTTTTTATGAAGCCTTGTCTTCATTATAACTTTTTTCAGGCTATGTGGCCCGTGCTTTTTAAGTTTTTCAAGGAACCCCATTCTATTTTGGTACTTTTTAAAGTTAAAAAGGGCAAATCAGGCGCAATTGAAATGGATTTTTATTCAGTAACGTTTTTTATTTAGATAAACAAAAAGCTGTTTAAACGACCCACTTCGCCTGAAAAAGCCATAATGAAGACAGGGCTCACTAATTTTATACTATTATTTTCACTAATTTTATTAATTAATTAATTTCACTAATCCTCACTAATTCTATACTATTATTGATTTTTTCGAGTATAAGTCACTTTGTAGTCACCTTCTGTAAATATTTTCTTTTCCGTTGTATCCTGTATTTTAGTGTTAAGTTATCATACAGTGAAAATATAAAAATGGAAAGAACTAGAATTTGGACTGTGTACGTGTCTTCAATCCTTATTACCTCCTTCAACACCTGCTAAATATAATTAGAATAATGGCATAATCATCCATTCTCCCTACATTCACAGCATATATAGAAATAGATCACTAAATCTTTCATATTTTGTTTTTATTGATATTTGTACTAAATTTGAGAAAGAAAAGAAGATATACATTATTATTAACATAAAAAAATGGGCATTAAAGGTATGGAAAGGCTAAGAAAAACGGAAATATGTAATTTTTGAGCTCCCATCCTTATGTAAACAATAGTACTATATTTAAAAGTCCTAATTTCTAAATTTCCAACTAACCCTCCTTTTACTAATCAATTTACACACAAGGTCTGTGTTTCCCCTGAAAGAGAAAATTTCGCGACAAAACGGCACTGAAATTTGCACGAAATTTGCGAAAATTGCACCGAAAAGACCAGATACATGTTAAACCCATTAGTTTCAGATCAACCGATTCATCGAGCCATAATTGGAAGATTACTTTGAGTCTTTCTTAGACAATGACATAAAAACATTAGAAAATCTGACCCATTTTCAACGTGTATGTATTTCAACCTTAAAAAAAGAAGTGATTTTTCAAACGTAATTCATATAAGGTGGAGTCTCAGCTACCAAATCCTAAAAAAAAAGTCATGTCATTTTGAAACAAAGGAATGAAACATTGAAACATTGTAATTTTTTTGAAACATTGTAACATTTTGAAACATTGTAACATCATTTTGAAACATTGTAGGAAAACAAAGGAATAGGAGCTGCCCAGGGACTATACATCTTCAGCTATTTTGTTTCATAAATTTCGCCAGTCATAGAATACAGCCTATAGAATATTACTATGACGTTGTCATTTTGTTTAGCATAGTCAAACGGGTTTTTGGAAGTTAGGACAAGTAAATTAGGCAAATCAGAACATCTGAAATTATAACTGAAACGTATGACTCTGTCCATGTTTAATTCCAATACGGTTTAAGAGGAATTAAAATACAGGTAAATATTTAATGGTTGGCTTCTTCAAAAAGAAACATGTTAATAAATCAATCAATCCATAGTGTCCATAAAAGTTGTAATAAACATTTTCTGGGTCGCCTTCACTTTGATTAACACTTTTTATATTTTTCCTTATCCTTTTTGCTCCGTGTTTTGTATTTTAAATACTGAAAATAAAGCACATTTATGTTTCCATGGTAACAAGGCAGTGTTTTAAAATCTTGACAATTTTTCTCGTTTACAACATTCTACAGATTTCAAATCTAATCTTCAAAGTTTTAAAGCACCATCTTGTTGACTTGAAATATAGATGGGCTATTTATCATTAATATTTGAAATACAAAGGCATCAAATAAACAGAACAAAGGAAAATGATGTATTTATACAAAATAAAAAAAGTGGGGAGAATTCAAATAAAAGTGCAAAATCTGTAAACATAGAAAATCTGTTGACTACGATTTTTTTTGCATATTATGAAGCAAGATTTGTTTTTTTTTTGTATTAACATGTTTCCTTCTGAATAGGCCAACCAGTAAATATTTGCCAAAGTATCACCTGACTTTCTATCCTAAAAGTTCTAAACCCATTTCTAGGAACACTTTATTTATAAGTATAAAATGCGGTGAATTTCTAAGAAAAAAACAGCCGAAATATTCAATACAATCAGTATAAATACTAAAAAACCGAGACTATTTTCTCTACGTTCTGGGGGGCCCAGTATGTGTACATGCTTATTACTTAGTTGTTGATTATAATCAAAGCTTAATCAAACTGCAAAATTCTATTAAAACAAAAAATAAGGAAAGCAAAGGCCATTAAATTCGTAAAACGAAAGTACGGCGGTAAGTAAGATTTTTTCAAACGAAAGGACGGAGAGGCCACATTATGTTTAGCAGATAAAGGGAGGGGAATAACATTCACTGTCTCTTTTAGACCCATTTCGAAGAGATATACCCGTTTTCACCCACCACATATTTTTTGACTTGCATGTTTTAAGCTATCCCTTGGCTACGGCCATATGGGAATGTGGCAGAAAATTTCTTGACAAATGGAATAAGAGCAGCTTCTATAAAAATTAGATGAAATAGAAGATCATGCCCTTTCATTTATAGTTATGAGCTTTCCAGTACCCACTATTTAGCTCTCTTCTTATTATAACCTTCATCTTTCTACTGTGAAGTACTGGGGTACTATGTGGCTACGATGCTAGATCCGCTAAGATAGTAATTTCGTCTTCGAGACTATCAGCAAAAGCTATTCTGCTCTCTTTTTTTGGCAAGTACTTTGCTACAATAAATCTAATAAAAAACTGGTATATTTGAGGTGGGTATACAAAATCAATCTCACGTTAATGATGATGTGATATCAATCACATTGATATCAATGTGATATCAATCACATTGATATCAATGTGATATCAATGATAAAATCAATCTCACGGTAATTCAATGATGTAAAAAGGAATATATCAATTGCGAAAGCAGTATGCTACACCCTCACATGAATCATATATGACTCCTCTTTCGATTCAATCAGAGTTAAACCCTTAGATATCCTAATAAATCCAAAATTTGCAGTGATCCAACAGAGAAATTGTAGTCTTCATTGTATTTATCGCAAAATTTTATGTATCAGGGTTGGGCAATAGTGATAATATCAAAAAAAGCTTCAAAGGAGATGATTAAAAAAAAATTCTCATGACAAGACATGAGATCTCAATAGAAAAAATATAGTTTGTTTAGCAACTGCCCGAGCCGTATTACTGTACGCTTGTGAGTCATAGCCAATCAAAGCAGAGAAGATGAGAGCATCGGACGTGTTTGATCTTTGCTATTTTTGTCATATTCTGCACATTAGCAGGAGTTCAGATAGCAAAAATAAGGAGTTGTTACAGCCTATGAGAAGAGCTATCGCGCACCAAAAAAATATGCCACCTTAATCACACTTCCTTGATCACACTTCCTGGCCACCACAATGAACGAAATATCGAAACCTCTTAGTTTTAGATACGTTAGCGTCCTTGAAAGAAAAACCAGGAAAAGAAAAATATCTACTCACTCTTAATTCACCCCGTTTACTTGGAATTTATTATGCAATGTGAGTTGGAGGGAGGGTTGAAGAATCCCCTGAAATGCGCTCAAGGACCCCCCCCCTCAAATACTTCCCTGAGTTAAGACTCAAATAAAGAATATTACGGATAATTAGCCTAAATGTTATTTTCAAATTTCCCCTCCCTTACCCAGATCTCCCCTAAAGTGTTGACTCTCTGCAGCTATGCTTGGAAAAAATTACGAACAGAAAAAAAAATCTACTGATTTAATTCAGTCAAATTTTAAATTTATAATTTGTGCAGAAAAACTAAGAACTATTTTCAGAAAAAAAATCGAAAAAGAGATGGAAACTACTACCAAGCTTCTGAGGGCAGCTAAGTCATAACAGCAGCTGAATCGGCATCAAAAGTTAATATTGGCCAACGATATAAATGGCATTACAGAACGATGGTATACCGACCTTTATAGAACCATCAAATAATACTGTTGACATGAAAAATTAGTCCTCAGCTAGCACCATGGTCATGATGATAGTACTAGATTCTGAATGAAGAAAGCTTCTCAGAACATTGCAAAAACTGATTTTGAAAAAAAACTTCTTTAGCAAGTGTAACCATTCACTGAAATACTAGAATAAGATGCAAAACCAACCAAAATAAAATAATATAAGTTCGAAGCTCTTTGAGTAAATTGGAGGGTTGCTACACCACCCCAAACAGTCATTTTAACTAGTTAAGTAATAATTACTTTCGTCATTGCTGCAAACAGGAAGAGACACAAGGGCCATACACCACTTTCCCCTAGTCTCAGGTTATCTGAGTGACTCAGGTCAGCATAATTACCGGTAGGAATGGCATTCAATACCAAACTAAAAGCAAAGTTTAAGTTCAAAGCTCTTTGAATAAACTCAAAAGACCATTTAAATTAGTTTGACGTTAATCACTTCCAAAGGCGTTCTTTACAAAAAAGCGTTTTTACGAGTCAGACAAAACTTCAGAAGGGTTCAAAACCCGTAGCCCCCCTCCCTCCCCCCTAATATACGGCCTTGCTCACTTCTGTCATCAAAACAGAAAGGGTAGGCAAATCCATCAGTCTCTTCCCCGAATCCCCCGAACACCCAATAAACTCAGTTCCTATCTAATATGACAGCAAATTAATGTTGGCTAAGTCATCTAGTGGGCCTGACCTCCCAACTCTAAAGAGCAAAGTCTACACTATACTTACAGACGAATATACAAAAAACACTTGATTGCCATTGTCATTTCAATAGAAAATTCTTTTGATAGGTTACAAAACATGTAAAAACTATAATCGATACTAGTAAAACAAAATGCACCACACTTTGCTTTTTACCATTAACCTTACAACATAAAGGAATAAGAGCCAAAATACAGACACAACTACAAAATTAAGAAAATATTCTATCTCTTTCAAAGACACAGTCTCTACATTTGCGTATTAAAAATCCCTTGGGACAGGCATAGGTCCGGTTAAGATTTGTCGGGGGTGGGGGGGTGGGGCTGAATTTTGCATGCAACGAACTATTTTTTTCACTAATTTGTTTCTTTTGATTATCCATATTAAAGAGCAAAAAAAATACCGTTGTGCACTATGGCTTGGTTGATATTATATGGTGTGGTCTATACAGAGACAATGTGTAAGGTACTATTTATAGTCTGAGAGGGGGGCATTCATCCCCACCACGCCCCGACACCAGCACATGCATTGTGATTAGTTCACTTTTCGGAATCAAATACATTTTAAACTACCAGACAAAAGCAAAGATAAAGAGAAAAGAGGTACTGACGAAGTGTTTTCTTTTATAAGCGAAAGGCAAATATCGAGGTTTTCAGAGCTGTTGAAAGGTGGAGGCAAGATATTACGGAGCACCAGATTATTAACTTAGTCGATTATTCGTGTGTTCAAACATTCTTCCTCACAGCCAAGAGTGCATATTTTACGAGAAATTGAGAACCATCCCTCGAAATTTTTTCAGCTAATAAAATTTTGAGAATTCATCAGACTGTGTTTAAATGTACGACTAAAATATTGAAAAATTGGTTTATTTTAGAGAGATTTAAAATTAGTTTATTTTAGAACAATAGTGCAAAGGATGGGCATAGGGATCAAAATCAATTAACTATCACCATTCTTGAAACGATTCCACTGTGTTATTCATCGTCTTAAAATGTAGTACATTTTTTTTTACAATAAAGCTATCATTTTAACTTTGAAACTAGAAAATTGAATTTCATGCAGTGGTACTACTTAATTAGCAGTGTCACCTTAATTAGTAGTGCCTTAATTAGTGGTGAAACAGATCATAGGAAATGATCAACAGCGCTTGGTAATGCTTATTTTTTGATCATTAATTTTTTAGCATCACTCTTTGAACAGGAGGAACATTTTCTATTTCTCATGCTGAACACCATAACAATTTCTTGGAAGGTTTTTTTTCTTTGCTTAGCTAAAATTGCCCCCTTCCCAATCAATGAACGAAATTCAAGTTATATCTTTATTCAGTTTTGCGGTAACATTTCAGTTTTGTGAACAGTCAGGTGATTCAGTTTGCGGTTGTACCTTTCTCATTTTATCTTTGCAGCAAAGTACATAAACAATTGTACAGTCATATTTAATTCCCTTGCACATGGAGTCATCACGAGGGCCACGTGAAATAATCTAATAAGCAATAAACTAAACGAAAGACTTTCTAAGCTGCTGAATCTTCTAAACACTGTTGATTTTGCTCCAATTCTACAGTTTCGGCAACTTCTGCAGTTTCGGCAACTCCTGCAGTTTCAACATCTTCTTTTTCTTCTGAAGAAGTTTCTGATTCTTTTACGGTAGGTTCTTCAGCCGAAGCAACTCCTTCCTCTTGCAGTGAACGCTCGAGAGGTGGGTCTATGACATTCTCTAGATCAATTTGCTATAACGGAAAATAAAAAAGTTTTGAAAAACCTTTCTGCCTGCCAGATCCTACATAGCATGAACGGCCACAGCCACAAAACGAGAAAAACACAGAGGATTTTGAAAAGACACAATCTAAATTTTGAAAAATAAAAGTAAGATCAAAGTAGGTGCAATCTAAAGTAGAAATCATATGTCTGGAAATAGATTCAGGCATGAATCATTCTTAATGTAAAACTTACTGTCACATTACAGTTGAAAAATAAGGAATAAATATCCATTTTCCAAACCAAACTTTACTTTTAAGGGTTTATACTAATATTATTATTGTTTTTGAATGATAACGCATGTCCAACACTATAAAGCGTACAAAACCTCCGAGTTTTTTTTATTACAAGAAGGAGTGTTGAATTTGTGAATTATTATGGTCGTCTGGGGATAAAACTAACCCACCTCACCATGTGTATAGAGTTCAATTTTATAACTGACTCAGCATTTGTGATAAAAATACAAAGTAAAAACAAACTCAAAAAGAGGAAAAACTAAGCAGTCAAGTATACAATACTTATGCCTGAATGTTGTTTTAAATTGACCTCTCAGTCATAGGCGAACAGTGACAAAATCTTAAGAGTGGAGTCAAGAATGGGTTTCTTCATGGGAGGAGTTTCTCATAGGAGGAGTCGGAGGGATGGTGGCTTACACTTCATAAACGTCAACATTCAAATATTTTTCACATTTAAGTGCTCCTCACATAATTTTTTAGGAGCAGGTCATTGTGTATTCTGGATTCAGAGACATGATCATGAATTCTGACCACCCAACCCCCTCCATCTACCGGCGATAGTGCAAATTTAGCTGCTATTACTCCTTTGCATCCAGTTTCCAGCAGCAGACACGTAGCCAAGGAATTTACAATGGGGGGGGGGGGCAAAGTAAACAAGAAGAAGGTGGGAACGGGATTCTAATCCCCCTCCCATCTACGCAAATACCTTCCTGTCAGTTCGGATATTTTGCTAGAATTTAAATTGCAGAAACATTCGACGCTATTATTTCACCTAACAAGTTTTTGCATTACAAAAACAGCCTAATTTCTTGCCGTTATTGATGAATGGCTTTAATTGCAGGATAGACCCCCCTACCTCTCGACCCACCTCAACGCTGCTTCTCAAATGGTGAACTGATCAACATGGTTTATCTGAGTCAAAGCCTATTTCTAGGTAAGTTAGATTCCTCAAGCGTTTACAAAAACTGTCAAGCCAATCCTGAATTTTCACTTTCATTTTTTAAGCTGAAAAGAGAGTCTGAGCAAAGATAAAGACATTAACGGAAAAATTGGTTTATGATATTTCAGCCTATATACTCTCTGTTATTAATTAATTTCAACCAAACGTCTTTTAAAAAAGAAGTTTTTCAACGAAAGGTAAAGAGGTCTATTAAAACCTAAGACAACCAGATATGAAGTCATGTCGTGGCTCGAACCGGAATGCCATTTACACTTTACTGAGAAAAATTTCAAGCAGTGTTTTTTATTCATCGTCACATCAACAATAACACTAAAAAAACAAAACATAATAACAACGCTAATCAAGGTTTACAAATAAGTCGAGCCATCCCCTTCAAAATCTCTAAATGGCCTGAGTGTCAATTGTGTTTTAGTGAAAAAGATATGAATTTTGAACAGTGTTGTTTTTTTTTCGTCAACACATCATCACAAAAAAGGAGAAAATTACGATGACAATAATGATTACTGGAAAGAACTAATCAAAGTAGACTGATCGTTTGATATATGATGGGCTACCTGGAAGCATCAGCAGTTTTGATTGTCGCGTGATATAATTATAAAACAGAATATGTTTAAAATGTATTTTGTTTTCTTTAAAGCGGAAATGACGCTATAACCTTTAGAAGCTTTTGGGCAGTAGCCTTACTCCTCTTTGCGGTAATTTCCGTTCGTTTTAAGCTTGTCCTTATTATTTATTGTATTTTCTGTTCGTTTCAGGATTTATTTACTCATTTGTAGGAGAACCTGTTATCTTTATGTTTGATGAGATTATTCATTTTATTTTCTGTTCGTTTTGGGTTCCATTTTATTCATTGCTAGTCATTTCTGTTCATTCTAAGCTTGTCTTGATTATTTACTATAATTTCTGTTCGTTTCAGGATTTATTTATTCATCTGTAGAAAAAACCTGTTATCTTTATGTTTGATGACATTATTCATTTTATTTTCTGTTCGTTTTAGGTTTCATTTTATTCATTGCTAGTTATTTCTGTTTATTCTAAGCTTGTCTTGATTATTTTCTGTATTTTCTGTTCGTTTCAGGATTTATTTACTCATCTGAAGAAGGACCTGTTATCTTTATGTTTGATGACATTTTTCATTTTATTTCCTGTTCGTTTTGGGTTTCATGTTATTCATCGCTTGTAATTTATGTTCAATCTAAGCTTGTCTTGATTATTTACTATAATTTCTTTTCGTTTCAGGATTTATTTACTCATTATTTGAAAAAAACTACGTTTTCTAAAGAGTTAAAGAGGCTGAGTCACAAGTTCGAACCTTAAAACGTACAGGGATTAGAAGGTACAGTTGGGGGGCTGCCGCCCCCCAAAGCCCCGCTTTCGCAGCCTTTAAATAAAAAAAAAAATTTTAAACTGAAAGTAAGGAGCGACATTAAAACTTAAAACGAACAGAAATTATTCCGTAGATGAAAGGGGCTGTGCCCTCCTCAACGCCTCGCTCTTTACGCTAAAGTTTTTATTGTTTTAAAAAAAGAGTTGTGAGAAAGTCAAACTTTAGCGTAAAGAGCGAGGCGTTGAGGAGGGCACAGCCCCTGTCATATACGGAATAATTTCTGTTCGTTTTAAGTTTTAATGTCGCTCCTTACTTTCAGTTTAAAATATATTTTTTTTATTTAAAGGCTGCGAAAGCGGGGGGTTTGGGGGGCGGCAGCCCCCCAACTGTACCTTCTAATCCCTGTACGTTTTAAGGTTCGAACTTGTGACTCAGCCTCTTTAACTCTTTAGAAAACGTAGTTTTTTTTCAAATAATTTCTGCACGTTTTTGTACAGTTTATTACTTATTATTGCTTGACTAACTGTTGGATGATTGTGTATTATTCTTTTCTTTCTCGACAGGGTGTTTTAAGGGTCGACCTTGTAACTCAGCCTCTTTAACTCTTTAGAAAACGCAATTTTTTTCAAATAATTTAAAAAAGAAACTGAGTTTCTTTTTTAAACTTTAAATTCAGTATATAAAAAATTTGCTCTGACGGTGAATCGAACCCGGGTTCTCCGCCTGACAGTCAGGAGTATCAACCGCTCTACTAAAGAGACACAATTGTAATTGTATTTTTAGTATATTGAATCTATTTTTGATTTTTGACGCAAGCAAATCCCCACAAAACTTGATATTTGGTTTTTGGAAAACAGGGAAGGAGTGATCGGATTGAGCTGAAATTTCGAGGATAAGCTCCCGGGCCCTAGGAAAGCTTAACCTCTAAATTTCAGCCCAATCGGACAACGTTAAAGGGGGGCTGTGGTGGGAAAAATTAACATGGGCTCTTATAGGAAAACGAGGTTTTTCGTAAATGTAAATTCAGGGGATAATTTTTTCGGTCTGAAAATATCAAAAGGCCCTAACAGGTCGAATTCTGCTTCGAATGAGTCCTCATTCATCCGGATCAGTTGCCAACTGTGGCCTGTAGGCGTGTATAACAAAAAAAAAAAAAATTTGAACTTTAAGTGGCTATATTTGGTTTTTGGAAAACAGGGAAGGAGTGATCGGATTGAGCTGAAATTTCGAGGATAAGCTCCCGGGCCCTAGGAAAGCTTAACCTCTAAATTTCAGCCCAATCGGACAACGTTAAAGGGGGGCTGTGGTCGGAGGGTCGAAACTTCCGGCCCACTTTTACCCATGAAGATAAAGTCGGAGGGGGGTGAAATTTTGCACGTTTCTTAGTTTGAGCTTGGGCTACAAAATGCGATTACCGCTGTCTCTCTGCGACCGCTAGGACCGGAAATCGCTTAACATTGTGGTGGGTCGCCTCTTTATAGAGCGGGCTCTTATAGGAAAACGATAAGAGCCCGCTTATAGCGGGCTCTTATAGGAAAACGAGGTTTTTCGTAAATGTAAATTCGGGGGATAATTTTTTCGGTCTGAAAATATCAAAAGGCCCTAACAGGTCGAATTCTGCTTCGAATGAGTCCTCATTTACCCGGATCAGTTGCCAACTGTGGCCTGTAGGCGTGGCTAAGAAAAAAAAAATTTTTAACTTTAAGTGGCTATATTTGGTTTTTGGAAAACAGGGAAGGAGTGATCGGATTGAGCTGAAATTTCGAGGATAAGCTCCCGGGCCCTAGGAAAGCTTAACCTCTAAATTTTAACCCAATCGGACAACGTTAAAGGGGGGCTGTGGTCGGAGGGTCGAAACTTCCGGCCCACTTTTACCCATGAAGATAAAGTCGGAGGGGGGTGAAATTTTGCACGTTTCTTAGTTTGAGCTTGGGCTACAAAATGCGATTACCGCTGTCTCTCTGCGACCGCTAGGACCGAAAATCGCTTAACATTGTGGTGGGTCGCCTCTTTATAGAGGCACAAGTGTGCCTCCTTGATTTGTAGGAGAACCTGTTTATCTTTATGTTTGATGAGATTATTCATTTTATTTTCTGTTCGTTTGGGGTTTCATTTTATTCATTGCTAGTAATTTTGTTTATCTTAAGCTTGAATTATTATAGGACTTAATTTCCACTTCTCTTAGGTTTTAATATGGCTCTTTACTTTTTTTTTGAGAAACTTCTTTTCGTGAAATGTATTTCCTATAATTAATTCATTTTTAACTGATATAGTTTTATTATTGATTAATATTAAAAAAATATATAAATTTTTCTTTTTTAGTTCTTCTGCCCGAAAAATTTCTGCTTTAGAATTAAAATTAAAATATTCAGTCTTTGCTATTTCTTTGCTTTTAGGATTTGCTACAGAATGTTATTAAAATTTTGGGCGGACAAGAAGGGGGATACGTATTTATATGAATTAAAAACTAAGTAATTTTTGGTCTTCTATATGGCAGAATCCTGACCCCCAACAAGTAGACATGCTTATCCGTGAGTATACACGAATCTTAATCCACCATTTTATTTCTCTTCAAATCTTAACTGAGGTGCCCAAATGGCCAAAAATTTTAGACGAGATCTGCGTCGAAAGATCCTTTTTTTTTCGCTAAGAATTGGTACAATGACATTTTTATTTTTTCAAAACGTACTGTACGTACTGTCAAAACGTCTTGACACACTCTATTTACGCTGAGTTTCACGCCGATCAGAGAAAAACAAAATCTGACCTGTTTAGTTTTTCCCCCAGAATCAAAATTTGAATTCACCTGTCACTAATTCCTTCCTTCTTCGACCCTACCGGAAAGTTTCAACTCTATTTTTCCAGCCGTCCCTGACCTACTGCAGATACGGTATTTTGATGCAGATACGGAACTTGAACTTGATAACCTGGATGCACAGTGTCTTTGAATTTAGCTCTACCTCTCCTTCCAAGTCAACATTCAGCATCCGCTTGCCTTTCCCCCTCCCCCCCCCTCAGCAATCCTTGACATTTTCAACTTGATGCCCTTAGCCTTTCCCAATATGTTGAAGATACGCCATTTTGTTGACGTGGCAACATATAGTGTCTTTAGATTTACCTTACTACTTGGCATAGACTATAAGTCCTATAGCAGCTTATATAGCGAATTCTTTCCTGTCAAAACGCGCTTAGTCTGTGAAACAGATAAGCCGTGGCTAAACTCAGAGCTCAAAATAATGATAAAGAAACTATGCAATCTCCATGCCGTAGGAGAAGTATTGGAGGAGAACAAGTTGAGAAAAAAGTCGTTTCAGCCCTCCGCGTATCTAGGAAAAGGTGTATACGGGAAAAATTAGCTCCACTCCTCAAGTCAGATTCCCACAAGTGGCACGACGCAGTAAAAAGGCTTACTAGAAAACAGAGGACTGAAGTACGAATCAGCAACATAGACGGGAGTTTAATCAGAGCCTCGGATGTTAACGAGTTTTTTACACAAATATGCACTTCTTACCCCACCATAAATGACGAACAGATGAGCAATATAATCAACAGTTGTAGTGCCGATGATATTGTAGAAGTGTCCGAAATATCAGTCTTCCGTGAAATCGAACGACTACGTAACAACTGTGCCACATACCTAGGTGAACGCCCTGTGAAGCTACTGAAAGAGTACTCACCTTTTCTAGCCAAACCCATGGGATCAATCATAGATCAGTGTTTCTCAGAACAATCGTTCCCAAAATTGAGGAAAGCTGCCTATGTGCGGGTCATTCCGAAAGTAAAGGCACCCCAGTCCTGCGGCCAGTTGAGACCTATATTCATAACTCCAAACTTGGCTAAAGTGACCAAAGGTTTTATCCACCGTGCCCTATTACAGCAGATTGCACCCTCAATATACACTTACCAATATGGTTGTATACGAGGCAGTAGCATGGCAATATACCCTGTGCGGATGTACCATTTGATAGTTGAGTGGCTTGACAGCCCAAACAGTGTTATCGATTTACTTTTGGCAGACTACAGGAAAGCATTCGACCTTATAGAGCACCTCATTGCACTGACAAATCTAAAAGAGATGGGAGCTGGAAAAAACGTGCTGCTATTAGTGAGAGATTTTCTGCGAGGGCGACGGCAATCGGTATATCCGTTATTTGCCGATGATATCCGCTCTAAGTGGACCGAACTTACTTGTGGCTGTCCCCAAGGAACGAAACTAGCTGCCCTTTTATTTCTTGCAGTCATCAATGGAATCCTTGCAGAATTTGAGGAGCGTTTCAAGTTCGTTGACGACTTGTCTTCGCTTCTCTAATGCATAGTAGAAAACGCAGTAGCAAAACAGCAGTTCGAACCAACACTTTTTCGGACTTCGTTAACCAGTGTAACTCTAATAGCCTGCAACTGAACGAGCAGAAATCGAAAGTTCTACGCTTCAACCCGCTCAAACGAGATATTACAATACCAGATGTTCCCTTTCCAACTGTTTCGTCCGCGACAATACTAGGCGTGACTTTTACAAGCGATTGATCGTTTAAACTGCACGTAGACAATACCATGCGCAAAGGACACTACTCAATCCAAAGTCTAACGAGTAGGCGAAGGCTGGGTTTTTCAGATCGTCAGCTCTTACTGGCTTACACGACATATATCAGGCCAATCCTTGAATATTGTTGTCCTGTCTGGGTCCCCAAGCACAAAACACTGCCTACATGTCAGAGGAACTAGAAGACGTTCAAAAACATGCTACTAAAATAATTCTTGGACCCAGGTATGAGAGTTACGAGCATGCCCTTGTGGTTATGAGCTTGCCCACTTTGTTCGCCCGAAGACACAACTTGATAATGAGATTCGGGAAATCACTCATGTCAAACGAGAAACATCGCTCAATTCTTCCTCCAACCGCACCGACCCCCAAACTCACCAGACATCAGAACAGACTACAACCCGTCAAGTGCCGAACAAATAGATTTGCAAATTCCTTCGTACCATATTTTGTTGTGTATTAAATAAGTGATATATATATATATATATATATATATATATATATATATATATATATATATATATATATAATATATATATATATATATATATTTTTTTTTTTTCTTAAATGACTGTAAAAATAGCACACTTTAACGTTCAGTTTTGGTTGCTACGAAAGCTATTTGATTAAACGAATACGAAATACGAATACGAATAGTGCAAAAACGTTTGGGTGGATTGGAGATAAAAATTATTTATTCCCCCCCCCCACCCATGACTAAATTTGAAGTCCCCTTGACTCTCCTTCCCCTTTCTTTTCCCCAACAATAAATGACACTTTCAACTGGATCCCCAAAACCTTCCCCAAAACATTACAGATAGTTTGAAAAGTCGAGTGCGCATAGCGTCTTTTGGTCTAGTCAGGTGGTGTATCGTTTTCAAGGTATACCCTAGGGAAACTCTGCCGATCTCAACCTAGCAAACGATCCTCAGTAGCTCCTAACTGATTGGACAGCCAAGACCAAACATAGCCACCTTTTCTACAAAAATCTTTGTCTGAACAATGGGTAGCTTGCATTATTTTGGACCAATGGAACTGTGAGGGTGATGTCAATATCGGAGGCATACTTATTAGATCTTTCGACTTTTTTTTTAACAATATATCCGTCTCAAAATTTTGATCCTATATCATTGAGGTTACAAGGAGTCAGGCAGTAGAAAAAGACACGAGAGGGAGGCGGGTTGCCCTCCAATCACTATTGACCGTTAAAAAGATAATGGAACTTTAAGTTTCTATTTCCAATCGAATAAGTCCCATTCGAAATTTCTACGACTACCTCTCTCCATACAAAATGGACAGGTAGAAAAAAGAAAGCGCTGCCTCTGATAGTGAATACAATGGGCTGGAGTTCGTTCTTTTATAAGTTATATCTGACACTGCAACCATGATCACATAATAGGTTTGTTTCAAATTTGGCAACCTAGCAAAGGGGTAGTATAGCAGTCATAAAAAAGAAGTAAAAGAAAAGCTTTGATATACTAAGTTTCAAGGACATTGTGACACTATCTGCCTCAACTCCAAAGTTAATAACTTGCAAGCAGTTCCTAGCCAATAAATGGGGGTTATTACCCATATTTCAGACAAGGGCCACAAAATATAAAATAGCTTCTTAAAAATTGAGGCTCCATGGATATATTTCAGTAGAAAAAATAGAAATTTCACACCTAGATGAAATCAGAACCATTCAGAAATTTCCAGTCTGTGTGATTAAAACATTTAAAGTGAGTTCTTTGGGCCTTCTCTAACTTTGTGTGGATTAAAGAAAACGCACTTTTTTGTATAAGTGAGTAAGTAAGTAAGTTTTATTACTTAATTACTCACTTACTTACAGACCCCATCCTTAGCCCTGGACAGGGCTGCTTGGATAAGACTGACAGCACTGTCAACCAGTTCCCTCTATTTTGGCAACCCTGCTGAGCAAGAGCGTTAAGTCAAAAGTAAGTCAAAGTAAGTTTTATTGCCCTAAAAGCCCAAGGGCTTTTAGCGTACCAAGGGTACCTGCACAACGCAGACCATTCGTCAGCATGCGAAAAGACTTAAGTTTAAGTTTTCTTATATCTTGTATAATACTTCAAGAGGGAATCTGTTTTTTCAAACCTAGCAACCACGAATAAGTTTTTTTGAAGGATTCAAATGAAAATATATGTCGGCCCGAGTTTGATTCCATTCCTTTTTAATGCTTTGATAAGAGTTGGGATATACAGATTAAAGTTGGGCAACAGATTAAACATAAGAGTTGGGCAACAGATTAAAACGGAATCACTATAACATTCACACAAATTTAGGAGTTAAAATTATGAAAACAAACCTGAACTGCTTTTTCCGGGCTTACTAATCTTGGCAATTTCTCTTTGATTATTTCTTCCTCTTCTTCTTCAAGACTACGCTTTATACCTCTTTCCTCGACCATATCCACACTAACTTTAACCACATCCGTCTCAGTTACAGGCAACACCGTTTCATTCTCCGACGACACCGTTTCAGTTACCGACGACACCATCTCAGTTACCGACGACACGGTCTCACTTACCGACGACACTACCTCATTAACTGATGACATTGTATCAACAGTCATAACTACTTCCTCCTTTATTTCAGACTTTCCAGTTACTTTAATTAAAATTTCTTCTTTAATTTCTGTGATAACAGTGGTGATGGCTTCTGTCCCAGGAGGGATTTCATCAGCTAGTATATTAGCAGGAGATTCAACGAGATCTGATCGTAATGATTGCAACGGCACTTCTGTGCCAGGGGTTGGCAAATCCTTTTCAACAAGAACAAGTGGTTCTACAGTAGACTGATGCACTTCAGTTACAATAGACAAGGTTTCTTCTGGGTGTATTTCCAACCCCTCATCAATAGATTTTAAAGGTTTTAATTGCTGGATCACTGTGTCTGGCTCACTTTCTAAATCTTCACGGATGTGAGGGTCTGCTTCTTCTTTTTCGTCGGGGGAAAGTTCAGCAGCAGATTCTATAAGATAAATTTGGACTTTAAACTTCATTTTTATAGGTTCAAAGACTCTATTAATAGATTCGTAATATCGGAAAATTACACTGAGAAGTCTGAGATGATTTAAATTTCACATTTGCAGAATTTACGTATTTGGCTAAAAGGGTATTCTGCTATACGCATTGCCTGTAAATTATATTAATCAATGGAACTAGTATGATACACCCCCTGCAGCTCAAGTTGTTCATGCATTGACGCACTGTAAACCGGTTTCTTTTGCTAGTTTCTTTCAACTTAGCGTGAGAAAAGACGAAGGGAAGTGACAGAATAGGTGAGAAATATATAATTTGGGCTATATATTTGCATATTAGGGGGTGGGGGTAAAATATTTGGACAGTGTGAAGTCAGAAAGCAATTCTTACTTGATAATATCAGAATAATTTTGGGTAACACATTTTGCGTGCAGACCCGCTGTGATTTATCCCCCCCCCCTTATGTGAAAATATACAACCCAAATTTGTGTTCAAAGTATTTTACTTCTATCATACTTAGGTATATTTTATTAGGATTAACCTAACTTCACTCCTTGAGCTGCAGGGGGTATATCATACAAGTACCCAATCAATTAATTTATTTATTAAAAAAAAAACATTACTCAGTTAATTAACTTCGACTCAAAAGCATAGCTTGTGTGAACCGAAAAACAAAACAAAGAAAAGAAAAAAATTGATAAGCAAACAAATAAGCAGACAGAGCAAGCAAATACCAAAAAAAAGTGAAAACAAAGACGGTAATGCAAAAAACGAAAGTTAACAAACACAATTAAAAAATTAAAGAGACACTAAATTAAAATAAATCTGAAAATTAATATAGGAGGGTAATATGTTGTAAGGATTTATATTTTAAGGGATGAGAAACTCTCGAGAAACTGTATAAAATTTAATTCAATTTAATTTTTATAAAAAAAAAAATAAATAAAATAAAGACGGTAATATAAAAACGAGAGAATACTAAACACAGTGAATAAATCATGGAGAACCTAAATCAAAATAAATTCAGAAATTAATATAGAAGGAAATATATATAAATGTATATATGTTTCCTATATATAAATATATATATAAATGTATATATATTTCCTTTCATATATATATGTATATATGTTTCCTATATATAAATATATATATAAATGTATATATATTTCCTTTCATATATATATGTATATATATATATATATATATATATATATATATATATATATATATATATATATATATATATATATTATATATATATATATATATATATATATATATATATATATTTATATATATATATATATATATATATATATATATATATATATATATATATATATATATATATATATATATATATATATATATATATATATATATATATATATATATATATATATATATATATATTATATATATATATATATATATATATATATATATATATATATATATGAAAGCTCTATTAGTTATACAAGGCGCATTCTATTCACAAAGAAAAGTCGCAAGTGGATAGCTTAAAACAGTGCAACTTGGTTGCTACTGCATTCTAAATCTAGTCTTTGACGATATATCAGTGTAGTGCCAATTTATGTGGTAATTTGACCCCCTTTTCCTCAATATAATCA
>CM051272.1:1959457-2019457 GCA_027921565.1 Artemia sinica | reverse complement strand
CCTTTGATTTTCCTTGTAAGCATTTCGGAACAACATTGTTTGTGCCTAGTGTTCATATATTTCCTTGTATAAAATCATCATTTATGTTAGCTTTTTATGTGCGATTCCGGGTAACTATATTCTTAAGTTACGCTCTGACAAGAGACTAGTTCAGTTGACGGATTTCCGAGACCATTCAACGAAAGAAGCAATGTCTTCAAATGGTGAATAAAATTTTGACTAAAGGCCAAAAAGCCTTCCTCTGGCAAAAAGAAGTCTTCAAATTTTGACTAAAATGGGCCATGTCTATGAGTATATCTCATAAATGACTTGTTAGCAATAAATAGCTTGATTTGACTATTTGTTCGTATTTTTTTCGGATCTGAGTTTTTTTGGACCGGCAAAAATCGTGTTTAAAATAGATAGAAGCTTTCTTTTTATAGGGTAGTAAAAAGATACAACTAATCGTTTTTAAATATGTCTAAACACCTATACAAAATAAAATACTTACTTTTTTTAGTTAGTGGGATTCAAAGGACTCAGACACTTTCACTTTCTGTCACATATTAGCCGAATTTCAGGTGACAACGCTGCTTAGTCATTATTAATCACCGAAATTTAGCTGTATTACCTTGCAAGGTAAACAGTAAACTATTTTGAAAAACCATTTTTTGCCAATCCTGGAGACATTCCCAAGCCCCATGTATATGACAAACAAACTAGCGGGGATAGAACAACCTTGATCTAATAAATAGTGTTTGATACATAATCATTCTTCATTATCCATAGAATTATTCTATCCTCTTTTGGAAATGCCTCAAGATTTATATTCCATGTGAAACGTGCGATTTTGCACCAACTAGAGAGAGAACTTGTACAGGCAAGACAAAATGCTTGTATCATTTGATTTATTAGTTTCAGATTTAGCCATTGGCCAATCCAGAATTATAATATTACTTAGACTTTTTCTTAAAGAATGATCTAAACTTGCTAAAAAAAAATAGGAATGTTCCTGTTTTCACGTGTTTTTATGCATTTTAATGTAGAATCTAAAAAAATGAAAAACGAATTTCCCAAATTTAATTCTGTAGATGGATAAATCAGAATCTCAGGTATATCAAAACTGTCTTCATGCATTGAAATATAAAAACCGTAGGACTACAGAAAAATAAAAACATGCATAGAAAACATAAACCTTAGAGGTTCATTGAGTGCGTTTTGGGAACCGAAAACCCACTCTTATAACGCACTATATATCTGACCAATATAGTCAGATATATCAATTTATAATATCTGACTATAATATATAGCAAGATATTATAAATTGTAGAAGTTACTTTCCTTTTTTAGTCAGGAGATTTTGAAAGACATTTCTAGAATAAAAGAAGACTGTCTGACAGAATTCTTGAGAATTAAGCCTGATTCCATAGGACGACATCGCTAAATCGCTTATACTCGACAAAATTATCGTGTTCTGTCAAAACTTAGTTTCAGCAACATAGCCTTGAGCATATTAGAAAGGGAAGAAAATTACAAAGCTTCAGCATGCTTCTCAATACTAACATTCCACCATAACTGCCACGTACAAGCATCCCATACCCTTCCAAATATTCATCTGACCCCCCCCCCCCATAAGAAGCTTCTAATACTACTACTAATAACAGCTCACTGCAGCACCAAGCTACTGAGGCCAAAGCATTTTTGCACGCTCCTTCTCCGTCCCAATACTTTTGAAGCCTTCCTCTTTACACTCTCCCAAGAAGTTCCGATTTCCCTTAAATCTTTCCTCACAATATCTCCCCATCCCCTTTTGGCTGTTCTTGATTCAACTGTCTACAATATAGAGCCCAATCCTCTGATCTTGACGTTATTTTGTAAAATAGCGTGAATTTTTTACGCAAGAGTAATAGGAATTTTAGAGAAAACGTTGTTTTTTTTTTACCACCAGAATTGTTCAGTGGCATAAACGAACATACGTAATTAAAACATACAACTAAGTTCCAGGTTATCATAATCTTGATGAAAAGATGGACAATCCAACACTTTAGAGGTATAAAAATTGTTGCTAATATTTGCCCAAAACCATGAGCAGTTCAGAAAACTTTAGCTGCTTTTACGTGGCACGATTTTTTTTTGCTAACACTGTCTTTTGCTCAATAACAATTAGAGTTTTTTTTTACCGCAGTGGTATTTAAGTCCCGTTTTAAATTAAAAACTATAATACTAAAACTATAGGACTTATCACTTCGTTACATTCATAAAGAATTTTCTTATTAGGTTTTCAAAGTTACTTCCGGACGGACAGACTTTCACTGCATCACTCCCCCTCTCCCCTTATCCGTATTGTCTGGACTACATAAGAAGGCCTTAAACTACATAAGCAGGTTTGCTCATTTCGTTATGTTATTTGTTTTCTCTTTTTAATTGCCATTATGACCGTACTATTGATGAGTAATATGTTCAAGACATACTCCAAACCAACGACATTAGCTCACTTTCGTATATAGCCCAGTGATATATCCAGTCCATGGGGGGGGGGGGGCTGATCGGAGTACTTAACTAAGAGAAAAGGAATTGCAGGGAAGTCTTAGATAGGTCATATACAAAGTCATACCACCAAACCGGTATCGGAAGAAGAAAGGTATCCACTTGTATCCTCATCATCCACCCGAGAATGAGTGGTAACATCTCTATTCAGACACTCTTCAGGGTATCTCCCACTGCTGATCGGAGTACTTAACTAAGAGAAAAGGAATTGCAGGGAAGTCTTAGATAGGTCATATACAAAGTCATACCACCAAACCGGTATCGGAAGAAGAAAGGTATCCACTTGTATCTTCATCATCCACCCGACAATGAGTAGCAGCATCTCCATTCAGAGAGTCTACACTGCTCTACCTCCCACTTGATTTATCTCCCACTGCTGATCAGATTACTTGACAAAGAGAAGAGGAATCGGAGTAAATTCTTAGCTAAATCATAAACAAAGACATACCGTCGGAACTAGTGTCAGAAGAAGAATGAGATCCATTTGTTTCTTTCTCCACTGGAAAATGAGTGACAACATCTCCAGTCAGAGACTCTTCAGCTGAATGGACATTTCCTTCTTGATAAGCAAACGGAGTTGGAGATATTTTCTCATCATTAATGCCATTCATAAGCTCGTAACGTTTTTCCTCGTCTGCCGTCTTGTAACTAGAAAGACACAAGCGATTTTACTTGATTCAAGTACTCGTAAGCCAAGAACTAGAGAGACTTCGAATAATAATGCAAAAATGTATTTATAAAAAAAGGATAACCATCTACAGAAGTAGCTCCTATATTTTTATCCAAAATATAAGAGTCAGTCCTTATATGGTAAAAAAAAAAAAAAAAAAAAAAAAAAAAAAAAAAAAAAAAAAAAAAAAAAAACCTTTGAATATTGCCAAATTTGTAGAGGAGCATAATTCAGAAATCATAAATCTTGGAAGTGTAGAAAACTTGGAAATAGGAGTAAGAGTGATTGGGAACAACTAAAATAAAATACTAAATACTATAAACTTATTTTAAAATAAAATACTATAACTAAAATACTATAAACTTATTTTCGACGTAATACCTTTAATAGGCATTTTTTTTTCTAAGACCACACCAAATTGGAAGAAGAAGTTTGTGCCACCTTCATTAGAAATTCAACTTACACTTAAGGCAATATTAAAGAAGAAAACTTACGACTCAAGACTTTGAATGAACTCTCTCAGACAGATCTAGTGAACGAAGTGGAAACTATTTGTGACCCGGAAGTAATTATTTGTTCTGTATAAGTACGTTTGTTTTAATTGTAATGCTTTAGATCTTCTGCAGATGACGACGACCAAAGGTATATGTGGTCGAAATATTCAGATTTTGCGTATCACTGTCTTATAAAAGGACTTATGCCCATTTGAACTTTTGTTTGTAAGACTATAAACATTTTCTCTAAAAAAAGGAAGTAAAAAAGAGGTCAATCAATCACAAAAAGGGAATATGACTATATCCGTTTTCGCCATTTCATTCAGAAACAGCTTCTATGGTTTTTATGTCCCGCTGTACTAGAAAAACGGTTCATTCGTTGTAATAACAAATACAACAAAAATATAAAATTCACCTAACGATAAGAAAAAGGAACGCGCTCTATAGCATTATACTACACGTTGATTTGTTCTGCTCCGACCCATTTTAATTGTGTTTATATGCTTACTTGATAATTTCTCATATCTAGCTTACCAAACCTCATCATCATGAGGAAACTTTCAGTTTGTATTTTCAATACCGCCCCAATCTTGCTTGGGAAAAATACCTGCCAATACACCTTTCTTGAACATATATCCTCCCCTAGGGTCGCATTTATGTCAGTAGGTGCATTTTATCCACTAAGAGAAGACATGTGCAGATGGCCAAAAACAGTCTTTTTGTAACTATCGTCCAAGATTATGCCCACTACTCATCTGGGTCATTAAACCCGAGTTTCTTCTGACTAGTCTGATTAAACCCGAGTTTCTTCTGACTAGTCTGATTAAACCCGAGTTTCTTCTGACTAGTCTGATTAAACCCGAGTTTCTTCTGACTAGTCTGATTAAACCCGAGTTTCTTCTGACTAGTCTGATTAAACCCGAGTTTCTTCTGACTAGTCTGATTAAACCCGAGTTTCTTCTGACTAGTCTGATTAAACCCGAGTTTCTTCTGACTAGTCTGATTAAACCCGAGTTTCTTCTGACTAGTCTGATTAAACCCGAGTTTCTTCTGACTAGTCTGATTAAACCCGAGTTTCTTCTGACTAGTCTTGGGTAAGCCCATAGTGCTAATCTTCATACTGTTCATAACCGTAGATTTAAATGGCCCCATTGTGCTAATTTGAGCGTCCATGTACATTTTTCTTTTTCTTGTAGTTAAAAGAAAACTGTATTTAATTTTACTTGGCAAGCATTATAAATAAATACCTCAAATCTATGCTCTTTGGTTAGGACTAAGGATGGAGATTGTAGACATTGAAATAGCCAGTATAACAATGGTTTTCATTCAATTAATAGCGCTTAAGTAAGGCTCACTGTTAGGAAATTAACAGTTCAATTTAAGTCATTTAGTTCAATTTAGGTCAATTTAAGTTCAATTTTGGTTCAAATTAAGTCAATTTAATCCGAATAAGAAATTTTTATACAAGACAGTGGAACGCAACTTTAAATGAATATTTCGACCCTATATCCAAGGACGTCCTCAGCAAAACAGACGAAGAGAATAAAAACACAATAAGGGAAAGTTACATTAAAATTCAATCATTAAAACTGTTTAAAAAAAGTTTTAAAACAGCCCTAATATCACTACTTCAAGGAAGTTCAACCAGGACTGGTACTCCAAACGAAATGGACAGAGAACAATTCATTCAGATGGAATTAAAATATTTACAGACAAGCTTTTAAAGCTAGTCTCGCCTTCTTGGCAGCCAGCCTAGAAGGTCTATTCGTAATAGGTTGAGTGGAGTTATTTACTGGTTTTTTAATATAATTAGTCAAATCATTTTTAATTAAATTTGTGTATAGGGCATTGATTTAAGTAGTAGTGGCAAAAAAGAACGGAATTCAACAAAATCTCAAGTAGGAAAAGTTTAGGATGGCATAAACCCTATTTAAATGAGTGGGCAGGATCCGATTCAAGTCCACCTTGTATCTTATTATGATGACCTTGTACTGACTACTTTCGATTACGTAATTGCTGTTTTGTAGTTAATTGCAATTCTTTAGGAGGGGTTTACATTTAAGGGGAGGGGCAGCATTTTGAGAAATCATAAAAATAGGCAAACTGTTCGGGATTTATAAGAAATTATTAGAAAAAAAGGAAAATCCTTGATATTTAGATGAGGCACGAGCCCTTGCGTAAATACCCAATTCAACAAAATTTATCCTGCTTATTTATTATATCAAACGGTTTCTAATATATTGGTTATCTCCAATAATTTTTATAGCGTCAATTTTGCCAACAGAGTCATTGCAGCTCCGCTACACTAGAAACTCAATAGTTGCTTAATTGCCAAAATTTGCTTAACTATACATTATACAACCATAATTATATTTGTAATTTCAACCCATTTCAAAAGTATGTCCTGATAATTTATAAATATATTTGCTCTGTTAATTAAAAATGTTTTGCATAATCATAAACTCTTTATATTTTTATAATTAATTTAACGGAATTCTCCACTTTGTAGCGTAATGAGACGAAAGTTTCAAAGAAAAGATTGACTTTTCAAATTTGGGGCTTAAACTTTGTCTTCGATCGCTTGAACCAATTATTGAACCTTGTATTACTAGTGATGATGATAAATAAAGGGGGATTAATAGAAAATCAATCCACATCGCTGGACTAGAATACGCTCAAGTACGGATTCAAAGAGCTACAAGCAAAAAAATTGTATTGTTTCAGTTCTATGTTCTACCGTCCATCTCTAACAATGCTTCCACATCAATTGAATTTTATGAGCTACCAGATAGACATTCGTAATTGTTAGCGGAAGTTAGTGATAATGGGTGATAGCTTCTATGTTCATTGGTCAAGCACAAAATTACCAAAATTTTGGTAACCAAAATTACCAAAATCCTACTAAAATTACCAAAATTACAAAAAAAAAAAAAAAAAATTCAAGTTCTTTCCACTGCATTTCTGGCTCTTTCCGAAATCAAATAATAAAGGATAGGAGCCAACAAGCTCTGTCTTTTCTTATTCCTTTCTTATTTTGCCAATCGAAAATCCAATGTTTATTTGCCTATTTCTGTTCTTAAAAAAGGAGGCATAAATTCGTAACTTTATTTTAGGTAGGGTCAAATCAGATATTAAATGAAAATAATCAATTATTGATTTAAAAAAATATATTAATAAAATTATAGTTAAAAAAGACTAGAGAATCATCATTAATTTCTGGTTCAAGTTTATAAAATCACATAATACCCTTTTTCTTGTTTTTCCTTTTCTGCTTTTTCTTCATGTTTTACTTCTCTATTTATCTTTATGAATCTATTTTTATCATCTAGAATGTGTATTGATTAAAATGACACTTAATCACATTGTAACTTGGGTTTAATTTTAATTTCTGGTTGTTGGATGGGCCACAGACTCACTCCAAGCCAACAATAATATAAACTGAAAATCCTTGCGCGACTTTTTGAATAGAAAACGGAGGGAAAAGGTCAGGGTTGGTGTTGGAGGCCCGCATTGTGCCTTCAATAATACTGACTGAAAATCCATGTGTGATGCCAGTTCTAACTGGCATATGCCAGCTTTACCTCTCACTCAGATTACCTGTCTTGGCTTTTTCTCTAATTAGCCATGGCTCTTAACTTTTTCATGACAGTCCACCAACTTGATTCCCTATGTCTAACTCCTTACCATAAAGTTGCCAGGGCAAAGTTCTTACTGTAAAGTTGCCATGCTAAGCATATATTTTTACCAACCTACTTCTGTTGTATAAAGAAAGAAATGATTTTCTGTTGTCCAGTTATTGGTTTTAATGAAAAGAAAATGATCGTTTTAACCAGAAAAATCAGTCTTAATCAGTAACCGAGTTTCTTTTGTACTACTTAATTAATTTGTTTATAAGCCCTCTTACAATACGATGTCGACGGAAAGTAGAACAAGACGATACTGCAAGATAGCAACCGTCATATTTGCATTACAACAAAAATAAATAAAACAAAGACCGAGTAGGTGCTTCCAATATCCTAAAAGAAGTAACAAATGTGGAAAATACTATCAAATCTTTATGTTTGCATACATAAATTACCTTATTCCTGGTTCAACAGTACCAACAACAAGCAAATTTTTCTCCAGGCCTCTCATAAACTTGTCTATACGCTTATAGTGTTTCTCCGGATGTAAAAGCAATTCACACACACGTTGAATCGTGAATGGGGCACTGAAACAAGAAAACAATAGTTCACACCTGGGTTTGGAAACAATAAACAAAATCACATACAGTTCCCTATTCTTGGTTTTAGAAGCGGACACTAAGGCCCTTTTATATAACAGATTTATATGATTCATAACTAACTTATTACCTCCATTAATTATGGTCTTAAAAAGGGTATTAATAGCTAAAGCGATTTTTCTACACAAAGGGCATTTGATCGTATAAATCATCTCGGTATTTTTATCACAAGAGCCTTCTCAACTCACTGGCTGTTCATTGATATATGTCACTAAAGATTTATCACTATACAAAGCTTTAACTTTGTCTAACCTACTACAGCTACTTCTGTATGAGATGTCAAACCCAGGGCTGACAAATAATACTGAAGAGCATTCCAGACTACTAATACATAGTATAGTACATGTATAGTTACAGTTGAAGAGATCCTGTTTACAATTAAATAAAAAAAAGTTTTTTTTTTCCAACTGAAAGTAAGGAACAACATTCCGTACAGAAATCATTCCGTATATGAGAGGAGCTAGCCCTTCCTAAGCCCTCGCTAAAGTCTTAAAACTCTTTAAAAATGCTTTTCATTCAAAATCAATAGCCCTTGTGTTTGAGCAGTCTTTCCCAAAGAACCAGGACAAAAAGTCAAACTTTAGCTAAAGAGAGAGGGTTGAGGGAAGGAGCAGCCCCTTTATATTCAAAATAATTTATGTTCATTTTAAGTTTTAATGCTCCTTACTTGTCCAAAAAAAATTTTTTTTTAATTTAATTTCTGACTGTTTTTCAAATCATGCCAAGAAACCCCTTCCCTCCCTCCATGTAACCTTTATCCTGGAAAATTATCCCGGAAACTATCCGCTGCCCCTCGCCGCAGAAAATTACCCTGAAACAGTTCAGTATATTTCCTAATAACAAATTCTACATGTGAACAACATAAGCAAATTGCGTAACTTACAGCCCTTTTCCTGGGTACAATGGAGGGTCATGTCATCACAAAAAGCATAATTATTGGACCTTTCAACTATGCTGAATTAAATGATTATCTTAAAATTTTGATTGGATGTCTTTGGGGAAAAATGGGCGTGGGAGGGGGGCTAGGTGCCCTCCAGTCTTTTTGGTCACTTGAAAAGAGCACTACAACTTTTGATTTTCGTTTGAATGAGCTCTCTCCCGATCTTCTAGGACCATTGGTTCGATAAAATCACAACTGGGGAAAATAACAGCAATAAAATAAAAACTAAAATGCATGCGGAATCTTTCTTCTGCCACAAAAATATGATCTTTCTATGTTTTTTTTAATAAAGTTTCTGACTGTTTTTTAAATCATGCCAGTAAATCCCCCTCCCCCCGTGCAAAATTTCCCCAGGAAACATTCCTCTCCAGGAAAAATTTCCCCATGGAAACCTACCCCACAAAAATTCTTATCCCAACCCCCCACCAAAAAATTCCAATAACAAATACTAGGCTATTTATGCACAATGGGCAAATTCCCTAACTTACATACCCTTTCCCCAGGAACTATGGGGGAATCATATTATCACCAAAAGCATAGTTATTAGACCTTTCAAATATGCTGAATTAAATGGCTATATCAAAATTTTGATCGAATGTCTTTGGGGAAAAAATAGGACGTGGGAGGGGGACTAGTTCCTCTTCAATCTTTTCGGTCACTTAAAAAACATACTACGACTTTCAATTTCTGTTCAAATGAGCCCTCTGCCGATCTTCTAGGACCATTGGTTCGATGCGATCACTCTTAAAAAAACGCATCCACGAACCTTCTTTTGCCAAAAATGCAAATTCCACATTTTTGTAGATAGGAGCTTAAAACCTTAGAGTTCTCTGATATGCTGAATCTAACGCCGTGATTTTTGTTAAGATCCCTGGGGGTGTTTTCTCCCTTTTTCAAAAATCCGGCAAATTTTCTCAGGCTCCTAGCATTTTAATGAGTAACATTAAAATAAATGGACTTTATATATTTGGAATCAGCATAAAAAAGCCAATTTTTTAAAGCCAATTTCAGCCAAAATTCTCCAAATCCAAAAATAAAGAAAAAAGGTGATTGTAGTAATTAGTGACATCCCCAAATGGACAAAATTTTTCTTTAATCAGCTTGAACCTTATATGGTATATAAATAGAGCGAAAAAGACCTCAACAAAGACAAAAATTTATTTGGAACAATTTGTGACACCTGAGGTGGGTCCACAAATTGGTTGTCTCCAGTTGGCTTGAAACTCACAGGATATGTGCGTAGACTGGGACAAGGGGACTTCAATAAATGCAAGATATTTTAAAAATAGCTTATTTCGATTAGTAACACCTGCAAGTTAGCCCAAAAAAATGTCTTTCATTGCTCAGCTTCACACTTTCGGACTTGCCAATCGGACAGTTCCTTCTAAATACTTTTACTTTTGATTGGCGCCTAAATAAAACTAAAGAAGCCAATTGGTCCAATGATTGACATGCCAATCACAGATGAATGAAGCCACAGAAGAGTACAATAAGTACGTACGTAGAAATCTATTTCTGTGGAAACACGAGTTTAAAGAAGCATATTTTCATCCTGGGATATTCAAGGGAGGGGAGAGGAGGGTTGGGTCAAGCTAAATTTTTTTATTCAAAAGGTACTTTGAAATCCGACCTATTCTTAGGATGGATTGATTCTACCCCCCCCCCCCCCCCATTTGAGACTTAGACCTAAAAACGTCTTTGTTCTAAATGCTCTTTCTTTCTGCAACCTTATGAGTGACAGCCAGAATTGTTGTTGTAATAGTTACTCCTGAGTAAAATTCTATTTTATCTGTCCAACAGCCTCTTCCCAAGACACATTTCGAGAGTAGTGCATTTAATTGTGCAAAATATTAGAGATATTGTACTTTCAATAAATATTTTTATAGAAAGAGAATCGATTCAAGAAGTTCAAGAAGGATCTTAGGATATTGCCAGCACTAGGTCTTCATCATTATTCTGTATTAGTGTTCATGTATAAATATGACACGAACCTGCTGCTGGAGTGTTTTAATGGCTAACTTTATAAATGATGGAATATGCATAACCAAAATGCATAGGGGTAGGGATAATTATTATGCTCCACCTGTAGTGTCTGCCAGGTCCCACGTTTTGCTTTATTATGAAGGGTATAAAATTATGGAATAATTTGGAAAACGAAATGAAGAAGATAGAAAATTTTAGTGATTTTAAAGGAAAAGTGCAAGAGAAATTATTAAGTAAGAATAAATTTAGTTTCGTTTGTTTTGGAGGAGATTTTGATCCAATATAAATTAACTTGTAATTGTTTGTTGGTAGTGTGGCCCCATAATATAGGCACGGTATGTAGTTGCTGTCTTCATAGTATTATTATTATTTCTTTTTTCTTCTTTCTTATTAAAGTGAATTTAAAAGATGTTATGTGTTTTTTACCTGATTCACCCCATGTCAACCATTTGGTTTTGGGTGAACCATGTTGAATTTTGTGTGTAAATTGTTGTTAAGGTTAAATTTATTATATCATATCATGTTGCCTTAAGTTGTAGCCTACATTTTATCATATTAAAACACCATCTGAAGAAAAACAAATAACATCTTATCATATTTATTTTTTTACCTTACCACTTTTTGGTTGTTTGACCTTGTTTTATCTTTGAAGGTGTTTGACGTTGACCTTATCAATGTTCACTTACCTGTTAAAAGAATCCAAATTAGAAAGAATCTTGCTTTTCAGCTCTTCAAACACAAACGGTTCAACATTTCTAACAGCAGGAACTTCTGCAGTTGTCTCCTGTAATGTAGTTAAAACATCTTCTATTCTTTCTTTAAGGATTGGCTTCAAATCTGACCAAGGGTATTTAGGGTCACCATTCTTGGCCACTTCTGTGATGGTTTCTAATATGTCACTTGGTTTCTTGGAATCAAATACTTCTGTAGGAGAATTTTCATTTGTTTTTGGTGTATCTAAAATTATTTTATAATAAGAAGTTGAGGTAATATCCTTATGGTTTCAAATGTATATAAAATTCTAGCATCAAATGTGTTATTTTTTCTTTTAATCTTGGAAGTTTTATTCAACACGTAAAACAAAAAGGAAAAAAAAGAATTATTAAAATTCATTATTAATTAGTGTTCTGGAGAGGGGAAAGGGTTCAGCTTCAGGATTTTCTAAGGTATTAAAAGGAATTGTCTGTAGTGACCCCCTCACCATAAACCACTATATATACATTTAGGCAGTACAATCATTCCCTATCAAAACCATTATACAAAGCCAGACCGAGCCAGCAAGCCAGACCGTGCCAGCAAGCCAGACCGAGCCAGCAAGCCAGACCGAGCCAGCAAGCCAGACCGAGCCTGAAGCCAGACCGAGCGTTCATACGAAGCCAGACCGTGAAGCAAGTGCTCCAGAGGACGTAGAAACATAAGCAACAATAGATTTTTTCATGGGTAGACAAGTCAGATTTCTCTTGAATGGGAAACTTGGCTTCATCTTTGTAACATTAAATTTTAAAAAATCTAATTTATTTCAATACATATATAAAAATCGGTAACTAGCAGTGTAATGTTATTATTAGAGGTTTTTAGAAGTTACAAGTAGGTTTCAAAGTCTTGAGTTGGTTTCAAATGCATTTTGAGAAAGTTTCTGACAAAATATGTGTTCCAGGGTAATAAACACTGGACCACGGATGCCAGTTCAAATGGGAGAAGCAGTTTGTACGCGCCAATAATGTAGTAGCCAAAAATTACTGAGTTTGATTTTACAGTTACAAATTTATGTACAGTGCCATAAACTCTATAATACAGTTATATCTTCATTCTGAGTTACGTGTCACTAACAGGAGGAAACAAAAAATGGGTGTGGAAAGTTTTGTTCTTTAAACTGTAAAGTCTTTAAAGTTTTTACAGTTAAATGTTTTTACCTTTATAACTTTAATAAATCAAATAATATTTACATTTTGATTACTAAATATCAGTATATGTATATTAAACTGACAATGCACATTCATTTGTATTTTTTTTTTTTTAGTAAAGTGCAAATTATGCTCTGGCCTTGGAAGGCTTACGGGTTTTGAGCCCAATTCATGTTAATTTCTGCTGGTTTTGAGTTTGACTCGGTTATTTATTGTAATTTCTGTTCGTTTTGGGTTTCATTTATTTATCGATGCTGATTTGTGGTAGTTTCACGCTTCGTAGATTATTTGATTTTATTTTTGCTCATTTTTGCTTAATGAAGTTCTTCACTTTTCTTTGAAAAACTTATTTTGTGGAAAAAGTTTTTTTAATTAATTTCTGTTCGTTTTATATTGACATAGTCTTTTCAGGGAAAAAGAAAATAATACTTTAAATCTTTTCGTTTTATTAGTAATTTAGTTTGGCCTGCTATTTGTACAACGTTGAACAAAATGGCTATCTGAAAATTTTGATTGGATGTGTTTGGGTGAATAGTGGGCGTGAGAGGGGGGTTCGTTACTCTCCAATCACTTTCAACTATTAAAAGGACACTAGCCCTCTCAATTTCCAATTGAATGAGCCCCTTTTGAAGTTTTTACGACAACTCTATCTATAAGAACCTTATATGCTCCCAGGGCATAACTTACAACCTTTGCCCTGGGGGCTCTGGGGGGTTTGTCATCCTTAAATACATAATTTCCAGAACTTTCGACTACGTTGAACAAAATGGATATCTCAAAATTTTGATTGGATGTGTTTGGGGAAATGGTGGGCGTGAGAGGGGGGTTAATTACTCTCCACTCACTTTTGACTATTAAAAAGGGCAATTTCAATTTCCAATCAAATGAGCCCCTTTTGAAATTTCTACAACAAATTTCTATATAAACCTTAACTGCCCAAGGGGCATAACTTACAACCCTTGCACCGAGGGCTCTGATGGGGTTATCATCCTTAAAGACATAATTTCCAGAACTTTCGACTACGTTGAACAAAATGGATATCTCAAAATTTTGATTGGATGTGTTTGGGGAAATGGTGGGCGTGAGAGGGGGCTTATTTGCCCTTCAATCACTTTCGACTATTAAAAGGGCACTAGCCCTTTCAATTTCCGATCGAATGAGCCCTTTTTGAAGTTTCTACAACATCGCTTTCTATAAAAACCTTATATGCCCCCAGGGCATAACTCACGACCCTTGCCCTGAGGGCTGTGGGGGTGGAGGGGTTTTCATCCTTAAAGACCTAATTTCCAAAACTTTCAACTACGTTGAATAAAATGGCTATCTAAAAATTTTGATTGGATGTGTTTGGGGAAAAGGTAGGCGTGAGAGGGGGGTTAGTAGCTCTCACATCACTTTCGAGACTATTAAAAAGGGCACTAGCCCTTTGAATTTCCAATCGAATGAGCCCTTTTTCAAGTTTGTTCGACAGATTTCAATAAAAACTTATATGCCCCCTGGGAATAACTTATAACTCTTGCCCTGAAGACTGTGCGGGGAGTGTTCTAATCAAAGGTATAGTTTCCTGAACTTTAAAACTGCGTGGAACAAAATGGCTATCTCAAAATTTTGATTGGATGTTTTTGGGAAATGGTGGGTGTGGAAGGGGTGTTAGTTGCCTTCCTATCACTTTCGAATATTAAAAAGGGCACTAGCCATTTCAATTTCCAATTGAATGAGCCATTTTTGAAGTTTCTACGACAACGCATTCTATAAAAACCTTATATTTCCCAAGGGCATAACTTACAACCCTTGCCCTGAGGGCTGTGGGGGGGGGGTGTCATCCTCAAAGACCTAATTTCTAGAACTTGCAACTACGTTGAACAAAATGGATATCTTAAAATTTTGATTGGATGTGTTTGGGGAAAAGATGGGCGTGAGAGGAGGGTTAGTTGCCCTCCAATCACTTTCGACTATTAAAAAGGGCACTAGCCACTCCAATTTCCAATCGAATGAGCCTTTTTTTAAAGTTTCTACGACAACGCTTTCTATAAAAACCTTATATGCCCCTAGGGCATAACTTACAACCTTTGCCCTGAGGGCTGTGGGGGAGTGTCCTCCTCAAAAACATAATTTCTATATGGAAATCAACTACGCTGAACAAAATTGCTATCTAAAAATTTTGATTGGATGTGTTTGGGGAAAAGGTGGGCGTGAGAGGGGGGTTATTTGTCCTCAAATCACTTTCGACTATTAAAAAGGGCACTAGACCTTTGAATTTCCAATCGAATGAGCCCCTTTTCAAGTTTCTACGACAAAGGTTTCAATAAAAGTTTATATGCCCCCAGGGCATAACTTATAACCGTTGCCCTGAAGACTGTGGGGGGAGTGCCCTGCTCAAAGGTATAATTTTCTGAACATTAGACTGCACGGAACAAAAAGGCTATCTCAAAATTATGATTGGATGACTTTGGGAAAATGGTGGGCGTGGAAGGGGTGTTAGTTGCCTTCCAACATTTTCGATTATTAAAAAGGGCACTAGCCCTTTGAATTTCCAATCGAATTAGCCCTTTTTGAAGTTTCTACGACAACGCGTTCTATAAAAACCTTATATGCCCCCAAGGCAGAACTTACAACCCTTGCCCTGAGGACTGTAGGGTGGGGGAGGGGTTGTCATTCTCAAAGACCTAATTTCCAAATCTTTCAGCTACGTTGAACAAAATGGCTATCTTAAAATTTTGATTGGATGTGTTAGGGGAAAAGGTGGGCGTGAGAGGGGGGTTAGTTGCCCTCCAATCACTTTCGACTGTTAAAAAGGGCACTAGCCCTTTGAATTTCCAATCGAATTAGCCTTTTTTTAAGTTTCTACGACAACGCTTTCTATAAAAAACCTTATATGCCCCCAGGGCATAAACTTACAACCCTTGCCCTGAGGGCTGTGAGCGAGTGTCCTCCTCAAAAACATAATTTCTATCTAGAAATCAACTACGATGAACAAATTGCGTATCTCAAAATTTTGATTGGATGTGTTTCGGGAAATGGTGGGCGTGGAAGGGGTGTTAGCTGCCTTCCATTCACTTTCGACTATCAAAAAGAGCACAAGCCACTCCGATTTCCAATTGAATGAGCCCTTTTCGAAGTTTCTACGACAACTTCTTCGATACGAAGTGCCCTGGTCTAAACGAAAAACAAATAAATAATACATTGTGCCAACTTCGTTCTTATATGCCCCCAGGGCATAACTTAAAACCCTTGCCCTGAGGGTTGTGGGGGATTGACCTCCTCAAAAACATATTTTCTATCTGGAAATTGACTACGCTGAACAAAATGGCTCTCTCAAAATTTTGATTGGATGTGTTTCGGGAAATGGTGGGCGTGGAAGGGGTGTTAGCTGCCTTCCATTCACTTTCGACTATTAAAAAGGCACAAGTCACTCCAATTTTTAATTGAATAAGCCCTTTTCGAAGTTTCTACGACAACTTCTTCAATACGAAGTGCCCTGGTCTAAAAAAAAAAAAATAAATAATACATTGTGCCGACATCGTTCTTATATGCCCCCAGGGCATAACTTAAAACCCTTGCCCTGAGGGCTGTGGGGGAGTGACCTCCTCAAAAACATATTTTCTATCTGGAAATCAGCTACGCTAAACAAAACGGCTATCTCAAAATTTTGATTGGATGTGTTTACAGGAATGATGGACGTGGAGGGGGGGGGGGGGGGTAGTTGCCCTCCAATCACTTTCGACTATTAAAAAGGGCACTAGCCGATCCAATTTCTAATCGAATGAGCCTTTTTTGAAGTTTCTACGACAACTCCTTCGATACGAAGTGCCCTGTTCTAAGACCAAGAAAAAAAAAAAACAATACATTGTGCCAACATCGTTCTTTACTGCCTATGATAAAAAATATTACCTGCCATTAATGGAAATAAGGATGGAATAAGGATTAATGGAATGAGGAATAAGGAAAGGGCATTTTTTTTAAAAGGAACTCTTCTTCTGAACATGACAACAGGCAACAGGGTTTGATGCTGTAAAGCTTGTGAAGAAATATTTTTGTGGAATCAAAGGCAAAAGAGTCAAAACAGCCCATGCAGATAAATTAGCAGTCTCAGTAGTGACTGTAAATTCTCTTAACAATATTTACTAAAAAAAAAATGCAAGAGAAAGAGCTAACTTTAGGACCTACCTTCAGAAATGTAATATAATAAACCATGGTCTGACTCCAAAAGCTGTCTGAAAGTTGGCTTATGACTGGGCATTGATGCTGTCCATTGTAGTCCCCAAAAACTGGGAAAAAGTTGAGATGGCTGGCTTAGATTGGTTCAAAAACTTTATGCAGCAGATCTCTGAGCTTTCAACACAGAAGCTAGATAACACCAGTCAAGCAAAATAGGTTGGATTTAATGCTACAGTTGGCACTGTAGTTGTACAGTTTTTTTACAAGTTGAATTGACTTTATTTTTGTCACCAATTTGGAATTTCTACTGTTATACAAGCCCCATGTATTGTCGCAAAGAAAGGACCAAAACAGGTTCAACAAGCTGTTTTAGTCAAAAGAGGCAATAACATTACCTAACTGTGTTTTGTAAGCACAAGTGCACACACAATTTCTTCAGTGTATGTCTTTCCTTGTGTTAAAGCCCTTAAAAAAATGTTTAAAGATGGCCCCCTGGATATAATGGTCTTGCACATAAAAGTGGTTGGATGACAGCCAACAATTTTTACTAGTCTATTAAATATTTTCAAAAACAACTCAATGCAACTTTAGAAAATCATGTCCTACTGTTGCTTACCAATCCTGAAAGCCATGTTTCAATTCAAATCATCAATTTTTGTAAGCAAAAATTAATCCACCTTCTCATTTGAACATGTCAGTTTATAGTCCTTTGAAATAAGCTGTGAAAGAGTCTTATGATTCTTGGCATCAACAAAGTCCCGCCCAAAGGATATCTGTGCATGAAATCTCACTATTTTCATAAGATGAGTCCTCAGAACATACCCATGAGGTTGTTAAGACAGCCGTACAACCATTAATCCAGATGTATTTTCTGAGTCTGATTTCCTCCCAGAATCTGCAACTGACATGGCTGAGCCACAAGAGGGACAGCAAGATATAAGACCAACAACCCAAGAAAGAACAGCTATAATTCAGTCACCTGAAACAGTAAGACCATACCCAGAATCCACTGTTGTATATCAGTTGGGGTGCTAGAAAACATGGTAGGGCCAGAATCCTTGCAGATAGTCACAAAAAATGAGTTAGAAGTACAAACTCAAAGTAAAATTTTAAAGAAGCCAAAGCTCACAGCACATAGAAAGAAAGCTACAACACCTCATAAGCAAGAAGAAAGGACTAGTAACAAGGATGAAAATGAGTTTCTTGAGGGAAGTGAAGAATTGGTTGTTTTAAATTGGTAGTGAGCTACAATAAACTAATCAAATATGGGTCCAGAGATTTTGTTTTTTATGTAGAAAAAAAAAATTCTGCTATTTATGTAGGAAAAATTTAACAAACTAAAAATGAATGTGCTCGTGATTTTTCTGTGCAGAAGTGTTAAAAAATATATTTTTTAGTACAAGTTGATAATGCTGGGTAGATCTGACGGATATTGAGCTCAGACTCCAGTCCCTAACTTTACAGATGGAACAGAAAGATCAGTGAGAGGCCTATTATTTGGATGTGACCTTTCTGGTTATAATACCAGGTGAATGAGGTGTTCATATGTGTTTTATCATTTCAAAAATCTGATTGTTTTGTACTTTAAATATTACTGTTGGAATTACTGGCTGAAATATTTTGGCTATTTGGATTGGCCCCTCTATTCTCTGCTCTGGACCCAGAATCAGGGTTATTCTAGACACATAAAATGCTACTGATCTTAGCAATAAAAACATATTATCTTGATTCCTAAAATTATTATAAATTTACACTAGGATGCCAAGGGTTTGTTCTGCCCTGTGAATAAAACCAAGCCTATTGGTTCTGAGCACAGTTGACAAGCCTATTGGACTAATACAGGTGGCAGGGCTTTCATTTTGAAATGCCATACCTTTAACAAAGAAGAAAGAGATTTAAGTGCCTCAAAGGTATGGCAGCTAAATTATAATATACAAAAATCAGTGTCTTAAAAAGAAGTATAATTGACTTTTGACAATGTTCATTATTCTTTGCAGTAATAAACTTGACAAAAGAATTGTTCATTCAAGATGGCACTGGAAATCCATTCTGCTAATTTAGTCCAATGTTGCCTGTGCTGGACTTGAGCATTTCTTATTTGTAAATATCCAAAAACAAAAAAAAGGTAGAATTGCAGAATATTAACTCTCCAAAAGGAGATATGCTGGGAAAAAAGAGAAGTATTTTTAGATTGCTAATTTTATTATTTGAGATGTGTTTGCAACAGTTCATCCCCAGCCTCTCCAAGTCCCGTATATAGGCAATAGAACTAAAAAAAAACAGTAAAATAATAAAATTCCTACTATAATAGGCACCATATTTATATTAATCAAATTATCATGTTTCCTTCTATTATTATTCACATTTTTAAATAGTATTGTTATCTAATATTCAGGATAACCACTCAGGCCTCACGTCAGTCAATATTTCACAGTTCATATTATTGACTTACAAATAAAGTGAACATACCACTAGATGCCCTTTTTTATGCTCTTTGCAAATATAATAATTGCTTTTCTTGCAAATTTAGTTTTAAGCCTTTTTGGACCCTTGAAAATGATATTTTCTTTCTATGTTTTTGGTATAAAAAGGGTTAAAACTTTGGTTTCAAACTTGCTACTTCATTATAAAATTCATTTTCTTAAAGTTATATAATCTGCAAGCATTGATTTGTCATAATTAAGGGGGAAAAAATTCAAAACAATTTCTTTATTTTTCCATCTGCCATGCTTCTTCTGTCAGCCTTTGTATTTTTTAAATTATAGGTGAAACTGCAGTTTTTAAGTGGCTTAACAGAATAAGAAGAAAACACGGTGGATTTGTTTTGACTTTTTTTTTTTTATTTAACTTAATTATGACAAATCAACGTTTGTGAATTATACAACTTTTATTAAAATGGATTTCTAATGAAATAGTAAGTTTGAAAAAAAAATGTAGAATGAAATTATTATTTTCAAAGGTTCAAAAAGGGCTTAAAATTGAATTTGCAAGAAAAGCAATTATTATTTTTGTAAAGAGCATAAAAAAGGCACCTAGTGGTATGTTCACTTTATTTATAAGTCAATAATATGACCTGCAAAATATTTACCCTCAAGTCTACACAACATAACCAATGTTGCAACAGATCAATCAATGGAAAGACCAACAAACAAATATATAATTAGGGCTATATGTTTCCATCAAGGGGGAGGAATCAAGTTAGCAACTATTATGTGGAAAAGGAACATAAAATAAGGAATATTATTTATTTATTTTATTTATAACCCACTTCTATACAAAACAAGCAGAGTAAAGTACACTAAAAAGGAAGAAAAATAAAATACACAGAAACAAAGATAACTTAAACCTTAATTACTGAAAAAAACACACAGATAATATTAAGGTTTGGGCCTAGGGACACAAAGGCATGTTTTGTTAAATTATTACTAAGCACTTCAACGATTGGATAATGTTGGTATCACCATACTTCTCAATAATATGTGTATTACTATATGAAGTGGGGAGGTACAGTAAAAATTTGCAATATCTAAAATAAGCAATACGGATCTGGCGCAAATCATTCTTATTCAATAACGAATACATATCACTTAAAAACAAGACAGAATGGTCACAATATGTGGAATACATTTTAGCTAAAGCTCAGCGTGAATATTTTCCACAGTTAAGTACAATTTTCGCATATCTGATCTTCAACTTTTCTTTAACATCTCTCAGAACTTGAAGTCGCAAAAAAGTAAGCGTAGAACAAATACTAATTCCTCGCCATTGTAAACTTGTAACATTGCGAATTACTGAGGATCCACAGGACAAATTCTGAGCTGATGATTAGGGACTGAAAACTAAACATTTGCATTTATCAAAATTCAAAAACAGACCAACATCCCCAAACATCATAGAAATACGTTGCACAGATAAAGTCAAAATAGACTTGGTTTGGCTTAAAACTAGCAGGTCGTCCGTATGCGCAATATAAGGCACATCAGATAAATTATAAAAATAGGAAGGCTTGATTCCTAATAACACATTTTGAATGCAAGCATTCAATAGATAAGGTGATAGCACTCCACCCTGTCGTACTCCAGATTGAACTGTTATGTTACCGCAGTACCCTGAACCAGATTTTAAACAAAGAAACGAATTACTATACCAAAATTTAAGTACATGTATGACAGAAGGGTTCACTCCAAACTCTGACAAAGAATGCCACATTTGTGCATGGCAAATACTATCGAAGGCTTTAGACAAATCCAAAGTGCAAATATGTAATTTATAACCTTTAGACTAGGCATCATAAAGAGTTGAAGCTAAGACCTTATACCCATGTTGGCACCCAATACAGGGTTGAAATCCAAATTGGTTTGAGTCATTTGTAGTTCATTCAACAATATATGGGAGCAGAACATATTCAAAATCTTACTAATATTGCAAGCAACAGTGATGGGCCTATATGAACTGCAATCAAAAGGGTTTCTTCCACGTTTAAGGATCGAAGTTACCGTTCCGCAAAGAAAGGAGTCAGGCACCACTGACAAACATAAACAGAACTGAAAAAGTGACTGGAGCTGAGCGACTAGTGCTAGACAATCACAACGTAAATCTTGAGCGCCAATCCCATCAAGATCACTCAATTTAGACTTAAGTTCAAGCATACAATTAACAATACTTTTAGTTAAGACAGGAATAACATGATGTTGCAAAACTTTAGGTGGCAAAAATTTAGAAATTAAGCACTGAAAATGATAATCAACACTATACTCAATCTTACAGAAAATATTTTTATAATGCCTAAACCAAGACGAATCTGGGATAACAACACTTATCCCTAATGAATCAAGTTTAGACGCATTAATGACTTCTTTCCATTGTACTGCACTTTTAGGGAATTCAGCACCATTATATTGAACCAAACAAAGATACCATTTAAACTCCAATTTTGTCTCACTTTTTATATCAAATACTTGGCCACACAAGGGCCGCCCACACGCAATCCAGATGCAAAGCCAGAATTTAGCACAATTTTTAAGACCCAGGTCATCTTTCCAAATTAGACTTCAAGTTTTGAGTTTAACCCGGACAAGGGAGACAGCCACATTCTCAGCTTGTTTCATACACTCAACTAAGCAAAGGTAATAAACATTCAGTTGCACTCTGGCTTGTGGTGAAAAAAACACTTGTGCACAGTAGATTAAAAGGGATCTTGACACAGGACAACAGAGCTGTTAGGGTAGAAATATATAAAGGCCAATTGGCTTTGCTCCACTCTTGTTTCATACACCATTTTTTATTAGTAGCACAAGGGTAATTAGATGGATCAGTGGTTAATGTCACAGTAAAAGAAAGGGGAAGGTGGTCAAAGTCACGTTCGTCTTTTTCAACATTAACGACAGTACAGGGAACATTGGCAGAGCAGATACACTGACCAATATTGGTCACAGTGCCACTATTATGAATATAACTATAATTAAGAGCTTTGGGTAATATGCGGTAACCAAGTGGCAACAAATCTAAAACTAAGTTGGTACAAGAAGAGGAGCTATGAACATCACAATTGAAGTCACCTATCATTAGCCAACAATACCCATGCTTTTCAATATTACATAACAGAGTTTTAAGGGATGAGCAGGCATTAGAAAACTTAGTAAGTGAAGCTAGACGTTTCTGATTGCAGGGAAGATGTACATTTATAAGTACAAGGTGACCAAGTCGTATTGCCATAATATTATCAGAGGAATGAAATAAGATAGGTGGCAAAGGAGTAGCTAATCGTTTGATAACGCATGCAAGGCCCTCAGAAGGTTGGCCTGTTGTTTTTAGGGCATTGGTGGTAAAGACAATATGGTGGCTACTTCTTCATAGAGAGTTAACGGAAATGGCAGGAAGTAACGTTCCTGTAGCAACACGATGTCAAAATCGTTCATTTTCTGATTTATTGAATAATCTTTGTCTTTGGTGCCATTTATGTTGAAAGAACACACAGAAAACGTTACTGTTTCAGTCATTTCTTGTTTGAGGCAGGCTTAGCTATGGCATTGCGGATTATGCGGCACTTTAGACTGAATGCAACATGGCCTTCCCCACATAGCACACATTTCAGTTCAGCCAAGCATGGTGCATCTTTTGTTGATAAATGCGTACCGCTGCAGCGAGAACAGCGGGGAGGGCTGGTGCAATTGGCCTTCACATGATCAGGCGACTGGCGAATTATAAAAGCAGTGGGGAGGATGGAGGCACTCAAATACTTGGAAAATTTTATATTCTGCCTTGAGTCCAAAACAAAGTGCATTTGAAAGCCCAGCAGCCTTGGAGAAGAATACCTTAACAGTCAATGACTGTCCGATGCGCTTAGCGTCAATGACTCCTTCATGCCCCAAGAACAAACTGACATCAAAATCTAGCAGTATGCCTTTAACTAATCCAACGAGTTTACGCTCTTGAAGTTTTGCATCGCACTTCAGAACATTAGGTACCGCATCACAAAGGTCCTTTGCAGCAACTGGGTCAATATGCACTAAAAGTTCATTGCCCGACAGCTGAATGGCTTGGTGTCATGGTGTCCCTTGATTTGGCCAATGGCATCGCGGCGTTTCACAGGATTGTAAAGCTTGGGAGAAATTCCAGAGATCACTATAGTAGTAGTGGATGTCTTTACAATTGGCTTAAACAAGGCACTGGGTAAGGAGGAAAAATTCAGATCATAAGATGTAATTTTTTTGTTTATCTGTTTAAGGGTTTGGTCTAGGGAGCTAATCTTACTGGCCAATCTGGAATAAGCTACTGCAGGGATAACTGGCACTTCAGTAGGTGAGAAAATGACAAAAGTAGGCAGCAGGGAATTATCACAATCACATTGACACAGCAAGCCCAAAATATCTTTCAAATTACTATGCAAAGCTAGGTCACCCTACCGTTTTGGTACAGCTTTATTTGGATCTGTTATTCCCCAAAACTCCGCTTTGGCATCTTTAATGCCTTTATCATCAAAAAATTCCAGTGCGTGATTAATTATTGTCACTTCATTGATTCCTTCACGAAAATTTGATTGGAGAAAATTCAGAACAGGCAAATATGCGTTCTATTAACATCTTGCTCACGTCACAGCAATAATAACGGCAATGCCAATTCAAGGTCAAAAACAGTCCATAGATATAGCCAGGTCAAAATCCAACAAATCAGTCCTTATACGCAAGACAAAAATATAAACTCTCTCTGGGAAAACAACTTAAGTAAAATTCTGTTAATGTGCAAATATATAGCCAAAATTTGTTTCTGAAGTATTATATTTTTTATCATTCTTAGGTAGGGGAGAAGTGGGTACATTGGGACAAAGGTATGTTGAGACATGTGTACTTCCAACAGAAAATATGGGATAAAACAAAGTTGTCTAGGCGCATTGTGTTTGCCACCTATCACTAAAACCATAGACAAAAAATTGTTGTTCTTAGATGAAAAGTTTTCCTATGTTTTTTGAAGAAAATTCAGTGTGCACAATTTTGAAGTTATTTGAGGTAAGCTCAGTTGGGGGAAAGCAGTAGTTCAGTTGGAATTGATCAATTTCTCGGCTTTCTGTTGGTATATTCTTCAATTTGGCCACTGGCCATCTACTGACAGAGAAGCAATTTATTTTTCTTGAACAGTGCCTATAGGATACTTTGGGACATTTAGTTTGGGGTACCTTAGGAAATTTCAAGTGCATTGTGTCCCAGGGTAACCAAATGCTTACAAGCTGCAAGTAATCGTTAAGGAGTGGGAAGGGGGAACGCTAAACTTATTTAGGAGCTTAAGGAGGGTGATAGACACATTAGCTCTATGGATGATGTCTTTAACATGGATATCCCACTTTAAATTTGAAGGAATTGTGATGCCAAGTAGTTTAAATGAGGACACATAAATTTCAGGAGGGATAGGATTAAGAAGACAGTCCAAGGCCTCATCTTCAGTTTCATTAAGAATACTCATAGGGTCACTTATTAAATTTCTGAAGCAAGTTTCAACAGTCGTTAGGTCATCAACAAATTTCCATTGGTCAGGAAATTCTTTTGCAAGGCTGTTAATCATGACTGAAAAAGGGAGTGGGTCCCCCTTTTTTGACCAGTTTTTATCTTGTTAACTCTTTTATTGACTTTATGCAGTTAAATTATTGACACTTTTTTAGTGTCCCTTTTAATTTATATATTTTTATATCTTGTTATTTTTTGCATTTATTTGCTTACTTCGCCCCCCCCCCTTTAATGTCCCTTTTAATTCTTTTTCTGATTTGTGTTTGTTTAAGTTAAGTTTGACCAGTTTTTATTTTTTTCAACTTTCAATTGACTTTTTACAGTTTATTATGGACTCATAAATGATTGTTCATTATGATATTTCTCTTTTGTTGTTGTTTTATGCATTTTTGCCAGTTTTAGTGCAACCATATGATTTGTTGACTCCAAAGTTTAAATTTGGCCCTTTGTGGGCTTGTAATAGAGATTTTTTTGAAATAACTATCTTATCTATATATCTGGGCTCAAACCTGACTTACTTCCTACATAAGTCCAACTCAAAATTATTTAAACTGCAGTAAAACCAAACTGTACCCACAATGTGTCATTCTTCTATTTTTCAAATTGTCAACTCTTACTTTTTTCAGGATGCCAAAAATTAGGAAGACTGACCTGTCACTGTATGCTTGGGAGGCCAAAGATATGAAGAATGCAATTTCTGCTCATCTAGATGGGATGCCAATCTGAGCTGCAGAAGTTCATAACATCCAAAAATCCTCACTCAGCAGATATGCTAAAGCATATTGTGATGCAACAGACAAAGAAAAAATGCTATTTTCTTTCATCCCAGGCTATGACAACAGAAGGGTATTTTCAAGTGAACAAGAGACATATCTTGAGCAATATATACAGCAGGCTGCAAGAATGCACTATGGTTTTACTAGAAAGAAATCAAAAGAAGTTGCATGGCAAATGGCTAAGAGGAATTATGTTACATACCCTGCAAAATGGGATGAAGTTGCTAGTGAAGACTGGTTGAAAGATTTTCTTCAAAGACATCCCTCTATCTCACTGTGTTGACTGGAGCCTACCAGCATTCATAGAAACCTAGGGTTCAATTGCCAGGCTGTTGATGTATTTTACAACAACCTTTGTGAGCTGTACTCAAAGTTCAAGTTTCCTGCTAGTTGTATTTTCAACATGGATGGAACATGGCTAACAATTGTCCAAACAAAGTGCGGAGTCCCAGGGGTGCCAAGCAACTTGGCAGGACTTTTGTTCTCAGGCTTCTTGATGGAGCTCCTGCTGGAACTACTTCTGTTACAAGTGGTAAGCCTGGTAATGCCTGGATGACAAAGGACTTGTTCATGCAGTACTCTGAGCATTTTGCTTCTCATGTGCATCCATCCCTTATTGAGCCTGTCTTGCTTCTGACGGATGGCCATGAGAGCCACACAAGTTATGATGCAGTGTCATATGCTAAAGGAGTTGAAATACATCTACCTACCTTTCCACCACATTCATCTTCAAAAGTGCAACCTCTTAATGTTTCAATATATGGCCCTCTAAAAACTTGCTGGTGTCAATCAATCGAGAAATGGCTGAGATCTCAACCTGGCAGAGCAGTGACTGAGTACAAAATAAGTCAGTTGCTTAGAGAGTCCTTCCCAAAAGCATTCACTCCCAGAAACATTGTCAATGGGTTTTCAAAGCCTGGGATCTTCCCTTTAAACCCTGATGTCTGGCAAGAGAGTGATTTTCTTGCAGCTCTGCGAACTACAAGGTAGAGCACCTTCTCCTACAGCAGAAGAACAGTCAATTGCATGTGAGGATGATTTGCCAGAGACTGATGGAGTCATCAGTGACTTGCCTTGCCAGTTTCAAGATTTATCCAGGTCCTTGCTTGTTCAACTGGAAGATATTGCTTCACTACCAAAGAGAGATGTTACAAATTGGAAGGGAGGCAGAAAACCTGTTCAGTCAAAGGTACTTACTTCTATACCAGTGAAAGATGCTATTCATGCTGCAGAAACTGAAAGGAGACAGAAAAAAGAAAGGAAGGACTCAAAATTTAAAGAGAAGAAGCATTGTGCAAGAAGCAAAAGGAAGATATGACCAAAAATATACTTAACCTCAGTGACAAAAAAGAAAAGGAGCAGGATGTTGTTTGTGACAATAACTTGAAAGACTCTTTTGGATCTGAAGACCTAAGGATTGCTATGGAGCAAAACAAAACAAATGCAATAAAATCTGGTGATTTTGTTTTGGTAGAGTACAAAGGCAAGAAGGGTTAAAAATTTTATACTGGTAAGGTCCTAGAGGAACTAGGTGATGGTTACTTTGTCAACTTCCTGAAAAGGCAACTCCCATCTTGGAAGTTTGTGTTCCCAGTTAAAGAGATAAGGCCTTTGTGCATGCTGGTGAGGTCAAATTGCATCTTCCAGTTCCTAGGCTCTTTGGTGGGACTGACCATGTTTCAAAGATGACTATTTTTTTAATTGATCTATCAACATAAGCGGTTGAATGAGAGAAACAGGCAAAATAATAATGCTTTAGTGCCTACCTTTGTGACTTGAAACTGAAAAGTTTTTACATGTTTTGTATTTTTCTTAATAAATAAAAACAAATTTGTATTTAAAACTGTGTCCTAAACTACGATGCAACCACCCCATAGTACCTAGCTCATGGGTACTATGGGACAAAATCAGTGCATTCAGAAAGTAAATGGACTCAACCTCTGTTGCAAACTTTAAAAAACAAAAAAACCTATATTAAAATGGCCAATGATTAGGCTACTCAGAGCTTGTTGATTCAGTAAAATCTAGTCACAAATACCTGAGGTATACATCTTGAAGCTGAACATGTCCCAGGGTACCCAGTTCTCCCCTATACTTCATTAGGACATTTCATTACTGATAACAACTAGGCTATACCGCCTTTCCATGATACAAAATTCCCAGTACTGGTGCATTAAACATACTCTTTTATATACTGCTAAAGAGGTCAAGTTTGTTTAATGCTAATGAAATAAAATAGGATGAATATATGATAATTTAGAAACAAATTTGGGCTATATATTTGCACATTAGGGGGGGGGGGGGGGTGTTGGGTAAAGCATGCCATATATTAAATACATAACCTAGCCTAGGTACCTTCCCCCCCCCCCCCCCCTAAACCCTAAAAAACAATAGTTTAAATATTGTAAACACAATAAAAACTACTCTTTGCATTCCAATTCTTAATAGCAGTGTCTTGAACTAACCAGTCTGGCGGGTATCTGTCCTGGTATCTGTAGCATCTCCAGTTTGACATTCCATATACAGTATATAAAAGAGTACATTTAATGCACTTGTACCAAATTTCCTTATTATATTCCCTTGTTTCAAACCCTTCAGTTATGAGACAACTATTATATTTTCTGAATTCTAAGGATATGAGAACTATGGTGCCTAAGTATCTTCAAATTAGGCCAGTAGGTCAAGGCTACAGAAGCTGAAGGAGATGGGTGCAAAGTTATAGTTGCTCTTAGCTTGCCAATGGTAGATAGAATGCCAATAAGATATTGGCCAGTGAATTGGAAGTCTGTTAGCAAAGTTTCCATAGCCCTATAAACTTTGGTAAAATTCTAGGCTAGTTTAGCTACTTTTTGCTAACTTGGAAAGGGTTTAGGTTAGGAAAATGAAACTTTCAGGAATAGGTCTACAGGCTAAAGTATGTCCTGGGAAGATATTTTGAAGTATCTACCTCTACACCTTGTCCCTCTGGAGGGTAGTGATCTTTAAAATTTTTGTTTTATAAAAGTGATACCTTGCAAAATTTATCTTCTGCTTAAATGAAGTACAGCAAAACTGTTTTCAGCTTCACAACTTTGCTCAATCTCAATTTATGAAGTTTCAAAAATCTACAAATACATTTCCTAAATTTAGAAAAAAAAAAACAATTGATATACTACCAATTCTAAAAAATTGTACTTAAATATCAGAAATCATATTTTCAGCAATAAAACCTAAGAAAAAGAAACTGATAACTGAAATTAAGGTAAAATGTTGTTTTGTCAAAATTTCAAATAGGTCTGTCAAGTAGGCAAATTTCTTAGACTTGGAAATCAGAGGAGAGTTAATAAAAGCTTGGCAATACCTTCCCAGAGTAGGGTAAAACATCCAATTGAGCAAAATTATGTAAAACTAAAACCATTACACACTGTTACCAAAGAAGAATTGTATATATCAATGAATAGCTAAACACCTAAGCTATGCATCAATATGGTTATTCCTAAAATCTTTTAAGATCAAACACTTGAAATTATTAGTTTATTGAACTTATATGCAAGAATCTCTTTTTGGAAATACCAAGTTTCCCATTTTGACTTGAGTGTTTCAGTTTTATTTACGTACATATTAACAGAAAGCTGATTTTCTTCTGATTCTAAAAATATAACTTTTATTGCTTGATGTTTATTCTATAAATCACAAATATTAAATATAAATTTTTTCTTTGTCAAAACAGAGACCACATTTTTAATTTATGCTGACAAATTACACCAAGAAGGTGGACTCTTGTTACTACCTTCCTATTGCATCATGCTATAGTAGGCCTAAAATAGGGGTGGTCCAAAAACCCATCTCTATTTTCCCAGAATGCCAAAAGAAGTGGTCGTTCCCAAAAAGGTCTTTTACCCTATGTTTTTGGCCCTGGATTCATTACTGAAAGTTTCATTTTTCTAACCTAATCCTTTTCCAAGATCATAGGCAGTGCAACAGCACTGCCTAAGTAAAGAACAATGTTGGCACAATGTATTATTTATTTTTTGTTGTTTTTTTTTCCATACCAGGGCACTTTGTATTGAAGGATTTGTTGTAGAAACTTTGAAAAGGGCTTATTCGATTGGAAATTGGAGTGGCTAGTGCCCTTTTTAATAGTCAAAAGTGATTGGAGGGCAACTAGCCCCCCCCCCCATCCCCATCATTCCCCCAAACACATCAAATCAAAATTTTGAGATAGCCATTTTGTTCAGTGTAGTTGATTTCTAGATAGAAAATATGTTCTTGAGGAGGACACTCCCCCTCAACCCTCAAGGCAAGGGTTTTAAGTTATGCCCTAGGGGCATATAAGAAAGTTTTAAGTTATGCCCTAGGGGCATATAAGAACACTGTTGGCACAATGTATTGTTTATTATTTTTTTCCTTTAAAGCAGGGCACTTTGTATCAAAGAAGTTGTTGGAGAAACTTTCAAAAGGGTCTCATTCAATTGGAAAATTGGAGTGGCTTGTGCCCTTTTTAATAGTCAATAGTGATTGGAAGGCAACTAACACCCCTTCCACACCCACCATTTCCCAAAGCACATCCAATCAAAATTTTGAGATAGCCATTTTGTTCAGCATAGTTGATTTCCAGATAAAAATTATAGCCTTCAGGGCAAGGGTTGTAACTTATGCCCTGGGGGCATATAAGGTTTTTATAGAAGGCATTGTTGTAGAAACTTCAAAAAAGGCTCATTTGATTGGAAATTCAAAGGGCTGGTAACCTTTTTAATAGTCGAAAGTGATCAGAGGGCAACTACCCCCCCCCCTCATGCTCACCTTTTCCCCAAACACATTCAATCAAAATTTTGAGACAGCCATTTTATTCAATGTAGTTTTAAGTTCTGGAAATTAGGTCTTTGAGGATGACAACCACCCCCACAGCCCTGAGGGCAAGGGTTGTAAGTTATGCCCTGGAGGCATATTATGTTTTTATAGAACCCATTGTCACAGAAAATTCAAAAAGGGCTCATTTGATTGGAAATTGAAATAAGGCAACTAACACCCCTTTTGAGCAGGACACTCCCCTCAAAGTCTTTAGGCCAAGAGTTATAAGTTATGCCCTGGGGGCATATAAGTTTTTATTGAAATCTTTGTCATAGAAACTTGAAAAAGGGCTTATTTGATTGGAAATTCATAGGTCTAGTGCCCTTTTTAATAGGGTAAAGTTACCAAACTTTTTGTATCCCAAAATCCATAACCAGGGACAAAAGTTTTCAGGTTACTTGAGCAGGCTTCAAAACTGTTGTTCAGAAACAGTCATGCATTAGACTGAGGATAGTCTGTACTCATCCCCACCATTGTCTGTGGGCCAATATGCCATGAAACTTCAAGAAGGAAAGATTCTTCAGTTTCCAGGGACACACATGTATTTAAGGTGCCAGACTGAAGTTTAGGATTTTGAAGTGAGTAACCAACAAACATAAATACTTTTTTTTACTTTTGAATGTACACACAAATTGCTGCATTCAGTCTGTTCTAAATTAATTCCTTTTCTTGTTGGCATGCATAGAACAGGCTAAATGTGTTTCTTTACTTAAATTTTTTACCTAGATTAGCAAGGGACCAAAACAGGTTACTAGGGGACAATTTGCTTGATGACTTCTATTTAGTTTCTTGCACCTGGACTGAAGATATTTTGACTGTGTTGGTACTCAATTCTCATGGAAATTACCAGGAGAACTACAGCTTTTCATTTTACCAGGAACAAATCACAGTAAAAATTTTGTCCCCCTTGTGGTTTGAATGACCAAAGGGACAGAAAAAAGATATTGGGGCCAAAACTTTCTAACAACATACTTTTTAAAGGTGAACCAACTAAGAGACAAATTGTTGAAAAAAGGGACTAATTTTGCTGATTTGTTTTGTTGTCATCCCCCAGTATAAAGCATAAATTTATTTTTGTTTTGTTCTAGAATGCCACCTCCAAGACACATGAGGTGCCTTCAGCCTCAGCTGGCTCTTTTGGAGCAGAGAAAGAAGAAGAAGAAAGAAAATCATGGCAGTGACTGGGAAGATGAAAAGAAAAGGAAGAGAGTGAGCAAAGTCAGCCAAAAGAAAACTCACTGAAAGCAAAGAGACACAAAAAATATTATTCAAAAAGTGATTCCTCATTGACCAAAGTGGAGTCAGTTGGAGACTACTTTCCAGTAACAAAATTTTCTACATCTTCAAGTAGCACAGGCTCTTCAAGTTCCTCAATAGAAACTTGAAAAAGAGCTCTTTCAATTGGCAATTCAAAGGGCTACTGCCCTTTTTAATAGTTGAAAGTGATAGTTTGCACCAGAACATAATTTGCACTTTACTGAAAAAAATACAAATGAATGTGCATTGTCAGTTTAATATATATATACTGATATTTAGTAATCAAAATGTTAATATTATTTGATTTATTAAAGTAATAAAAGTAAGAACATTTATATTTTTTTTCAGTAAAGTGCAAATTATGTTCTGGCCTTGGGAAGGCATAGGGGTTTTGAGCCAAACCTATGTTAATTTCTACTCATTTTGAGTTTGAGTCAGTTATTTATTGTAATTTCTGTTTGTTTTGGGTTTCATTTATTTATTGATGCTGAGTTACAGTAGTTTTACACTTGGTAGATTACTTGATTTTATTTTTGCTCATTTTTTGTTTAATAGAGTTCTTTACTTTTCTTTGAAAAACTTAGGTAAATTTTTACCAAATCAGGTAATTGACTTATGAATAAAGTGAATATACCACTTGATGCCTTTTTTTTATGCCCTTTCCAAATATAATAATCATTTTTGTTGGAAATGAATTTTACCTCCACCCCTATATACCAATTCAGGGTATATATTTGTACATTAGGGGGGTGGGGGTAAAGTTTAAACTTACCTCCCATTTACATCAGAAATAAAATTTGCCCCCACCCCCCCTAATGTGGGGGCTGGGTAAATTTGCCCCCACCCCCAAAAACAATTATTATATTTGGAAAGAGCATAAAAAAGGCATTGAGTGGTAGGCCTATATTCAAGGTAAATTTCTACCAAATCATATTATTGACTTACACATAAAGTGAATATACCACTTGATGCCTTTTTTTATGCTGATTATGAATATAATAATCATTTCTATTGGAAATGAATTTCAGCCCCCCCCCCTATATATGCCAATTCCAAGTATATATTTCTATATTAGGGGGGGGGCAAATTTTGTTTCTGATGTAAATGGGAGGTAAGTTTAAACTTTACCCCCCCCCCCTAGGCTAATGTAGAAATATATACCCTGAATTGGCATATATAGGGGGGGGGGCTGAAATTCATTTCCAATAGAAATGATTATTAGGCCTATACTTGTAATCAGCATAAAAAAAGGCATCAAATGGTGCATTCACTTTATTCCTAACTCAATAATATGATTTGGTAGATAGGTAAAGTTCAACCAAACCATATTATTGAGTTAGGAATAAAGTGAATACACCATTCAATGCCTTTTTTATGCTGATTACAAATGTAATAAGCATTTCTATTGGAAATGAATTTCAGCCCTCCCCCCCCCCCCTACATATGCCAATTAAGGGTATATATTTCTACATTAGGGGGGGGGGGGAATTTTGTTTCTGATGTAAATGGGAGGTAAGTTTATACTTTATCCCAACCCCCCCCCCCTAATGTAGAAATACATACCCTGGATTGGCATATATAGGGGAGGGGGGCTGAAATTCATTTCCAATAGAAATGACCAGCTATTATATTTGTAATCAGCATAAAAAAGGCATTGAATGGTGTATTCACTTTATTCCTAACTCAATAATATGATTTGGTAGAACTTTACCAAAATTTACAATATTCACTTTATTCATAAGTCAATAATACGGTTTGGTAAAAATTTACCAAAACTTATTTTGTGGAAAGTTTTTTTAATTAATACTAAAAATAGCTAAACTAGGATTCTACCCTAACTTTTCAACAGAAAATGTGTTATTCAATCTCACCATTTCCTAAGTCTGATTCCATGAATAAAATTAAAAGGGAGCTATTGCTGGTGAACAACTTGATTTAGCCAGTGAATTCTAATTTCCCTCTCTCCAATGTTCCTAGCTACTTGCTGCTGCTGCAGTTGCAAAATAAATTGAAAAGGCTTCAAAAATCAGCGTTTTCATGTCTTCTTTTGTTTGGGTGCATTTCTGAGTTTGCCAGAAAAAGGCAAATAAAGTTATGGACACAAACGTTGTTCATCCTTTGAACTTCAGAGGCTAGACTCAGACTAAAACTAAAATTATTGAATCTTAAATCTGATCAGTCCAAAGTTCGGATATAATTTGTCAAAATCTCAACATTGTTGACTGAGTCTTGTGCTTAGACTGGACGCCACTTCTTGGAAGAAATTCTGGAAAACATCTAGCAAATCTTCATCCGCTTTTCGGAGCGTCCATGCTTCAGAGCCATATTTGACCACTGTCATCACTGTAGCTTCTAATATTCTAATCTTGGTTTGCAGACTTATCTTCCTATTCTTCCAGACTTTTTTTAACTGTGAAAAAACACCCTGAGCCTTGGCTATTCTATTTTTAACATCTTCACTGCTCCCACCATTTTTACTAATAATACTACCAAGGTAAGTGAAGCTGCCCACCTGATCAATCTTTTCATTATCCAACGTCACCTTTTCATCTTCACTTATTCCTAGCCTTAGTGACTTAGTCTTCCTAACGTTAATTTTCAAACCAATTCTAGCACCCTGAACTCGCAAAACCTCTAAAACTTCATTTATTTTGCTCACACTTTCATCTAGGATGCTTAAATCATCAGCATAATCCAAGTCCAGGAGACTTTTTCCTCCCCATTTGATTCCGTGGTCTCCCACTGCCTTTCGTGTGCTCCTTAAAACAAAGTCCATCAAAATAATCCATATAAAGGGGGATAGAACACAACCCTGCTTAACTCCTGATTTAATACAAAACCAGCTGCTAACCTCATTTCCTACTTTAACCGCAGCAGCATTATTCTCGTACATAGCACTAATCACTTTAATGTATTTGTCTGGTGTACCGTACAAGGATAAAACCTTTACTAAAGCTCTTCTATCAACAGAGTCGAACACTTTCTCATAATCTATAAAACTGAGGACCAAAGGTGTTTGAAAACTCAGGCACTTCTCAATTATTAGCCTGAGAGTGAAAATTTGGTCGACACATCTTCTACCTTTTCTAAAACTGCACTGCTCTTCTCTTAAAACTTTGTCTACGGCATCTCTCAGTCTAGAAAGTGTCATATTACTAAGTAATTTGCTACCTACAGAGACCAGACTAATGCCTCGATAATTACCACACTCACTTTTATCACCTTTCTTATAAAGTGGCTTAATTGAGGTTTTCCTAAAATCTTTAGGTACTTCCCCTTTTTCAAAAATCATATTCTTAATCTTCAATAACTTATTTCTAATCTCAGAGCCACCATATTTAAAAAAAATCATTAACCACCCTATCAGCACCTGGAGCCTTATTATTTTTTATCCTTTTAGTGCTGTTGCTAATTCCTCCTCACAAAACAAATCTTCCTTAACATCCAAGGTATCACAAACTTTTTCATTTTCCTCTATATTTTTTCCTGCAACTCTTTCTCGGTTAAGTAAGTTCTCAAAATGTTCGGCCCATCTCTCTTTAGTTTTTTCTTTAACCCTAATTGCGATCCCATTCCTATCTTTAACTGGGACAAGTCTGGATTGACTACTCCCTCTCAATTTGTTAACGTGCCAGTACAATATTTTACTATTATACCGTCTAGCTGCATCTTCGAGATCCTCGGCAATTTTATCCATGGCCTCCACTTCACACCTCCTTAGTTCATATTTTAATGCTTTCTCCACTTTCTTTACATTTCTTTTGTTTTCATACGATCTATCACTCAGATAATTCTTGTACAAGTCCTTTCTCCTTTCTATTAAACATAAAGCTTTTTCACTAATATTCTTAGCTGCAGTTCTAGCTTTCTTCCCTAATACACCTTCCGCAACTTCACAAATTATTTTTCTAAAATTATTCCAACTATCTTCCACATTATCAAATTTTAAACTCTTAAGTTTAGTATTCAACTGTTCCTGGAAAGTTTCTCTCAAATTCTCATCCTGGAGTCTACCAACATCATAACTTCCCGGGAGGTAGTTACCCTTCCGATATTTCAGCTTTAAATTAACCCTTGACACTACTAGATGGTGATCTTTACTTTTAACATCAATAACAGCACTCCTATATACCCTAGTATCTTGTATTGATCCTGCCAGTCTTCGGTTTACTATAATATAATCAATAAGGTTTGCTGTCTTACCATCACGTGAATACCATGTTAACTTATGAGCCATTTTATGACCAAACACTGTATTGGTTATAACTAGATTGTTATACCTACAAAATTCCAAAGTCTGTATACATTACTGTTTTCTTTTCCTACGCCAAATTTACCTAGGCTGGGATACCATCTATCCCTATTTCTACCAACCTGGGCGTTAAAATCTCCCAGTAATAACATCATATTTCTACCTGGGACCTTGTCTATTTGCTCCTGTAACTGTAAGTAAAATTCATCTGAGTCACTAGTATTTCCGTCAGTCGGTTCTACAGGGGCGTATACTACTATAACTGATACCCTAAAATTTCTAATCATAAAATGAGCAATTATTATTATATTATTAATACCTTCCCAGCCTAAACAAGACTTAGCAGCTTCCTTATTCATCATGAGCCCTACTCCCTGTCTATGTACCCCATCCTTCCTGCCTGAGTAAACAAATTCTATATCACCTAATTTCATGCTTCCTACCCCTAGGATATGAGTTTCTGAAACTCCTAATAAATCCAGTTCGAATCGTCTGAATTCGTCAGTCAAAATGTCGATACGATAGTCATTTTTTAATGTCGTAACATTCCAAGTTCCAATTTTCATGTTCTTTAAATCATTGAAATTATTTTCGCCTCAGGAAAAGCAATGATCCCGGATACCAGTGCAGGACGGTGATCACATATCTTCTCAAGTCTACACCGAAGTGCTTAAACCGGCTTAGAACCGGACAGCAAGAAGTCCCTGGGACCTCCATGAATGGAGGCTTTGTGCAATCCTGGGCCCATCTTGGCCACAACATGGTTTTCAGCACTTGGCGATGCTCTTCTATCAACAAGAGTCGAAATCCCGCACAGACAGTCTCAAGCCTATTACCTCCGACTCATTATATATTCATGCCTACAAATATTATGCTACTACGGGGAGGCAACCCATAATAGATAAATTAGCTAGGAAGAGGTTTTTGAGCCCAAAGACGCCCACCAAAACATACCAAGCCCAGAAGAATTGTCCATTAGTCAGAATCCCGAGCGAATGCTGCGTCGTTTACTAGGCTATAATTTCCTCGAGGGGCGCCACTCCTCAAGTGGGAATAGAGTTGACCGCAAGGTCCCCAGTCTTGCAGGTGCCCCGAAAAGGTCGAGGCAGCCCTTTGCAGAGGCCATTGTCCATAGATCTGGATCTTACGCCCTGCCACAGTTGTCCTCCTATAGAGGATCCTCCCCCGATGGTGTTCTGCATCACCATGCAATTTAACCCATTACTGGGAGAAGGTTTGCAACTCATAGGGCCTGTGGACAAACCAGTGGGCCCTTTTGAATGTACATTTGAGGGGCTTTCTTCCTCCTCCGCCTGTATTTATGACCCCGGGCGAGGGTGCCCCAGATTCTATTATGGACCCCCAGGGACAAGGTCCCCCCTTGGTCCGTGCCTCCTATGGAGGTACCCTACATATCTGTAGAGCGTTCCCCTATCGCCACCTGGGGACACGCTGAATAGCCTGGGGGAAGCCTGTCCACTACACTCATGTATGTGTGTGTGTTGTTTTGAGAGTATTACCTTGTGAGAACCAAATCAAAAACAACTGCGTTTTCTGCTAAAACCTATCTCTGAACAAAGGGTAATTGACATAATTTAGGGCCATTGCCTGGAAGCTCTGGGTGAAATGTTAACTGTAGACAAACCAGTGGGCCCTTTTTAGTGTACATTTGAGGGGCCTTCTTCCTCCTCCGCCTGTATTTATGACCCCGGGCGAGGGTGCCCCAGATTCTATTATGGACCCCCAGGGACAAGGTCCCCCCTTGGTCCGTGCCTCCTATGGAGGTACCCTACATAACTGTAGAGCGTTCCCCTATCGCCACCTGGGGACACGCTGAATGGCCTGGGGGAAGCCAGTCCACTACGCTCATGTATGTGTGTGTGTTGTTTTGAGAGTTTAACCTTGTGAAAACCAAATCAAAAACAACTGCGTTTTCTGCTAAAACCTATCTCTGAACAAAGGGTAATTGACATAATTTAGGGCCATTGCCTGGAAGCTCTGGGTGAAATGTTAACTGTGGACAAACCAGTGGGCCCTTTTGAGTGTACATTTGAGGGGCCTTCTTCCTCCTCCGCCCGTATTTATGACCCCGGGCGAGGGTGCCCCAGATTCTATTATGGACCCCCAGGGAAGGCATAGGAGTCTTGCGCCCCGCCCAACTTATGTTAATTTCTGCTCGTTTTGAGTTTGACTCGGTTATTTATTGTAATTTTTGTTCGTTTTGGGTTTCTTTTATTTATCGATGCTGATTTGTGGTAGTTTCGAGCTTGGTAGATTATTTGATTTTATTTTTGCTAATTTTTTGTTTAATGGAGTTCTTTACTTTTCTTTGAAAAACTTATTTTGTGGAAATTTTTTTTTAATTAATCTCAGGAATCACCAAGGTTATTTAGTTTAAACTTTCAGGGAATGTTGAGGGGAATATTGAACTAAACCAAAAGAAATTTATGCATTTAAGTTGTCAAAAGGGCATTTCTAAAATACTTCAGGAGTGGCTAGGTGTATTAAGCTGAAACTTTTAGGGTTTCAGCTTAATAAAATGGATCAAAAAAATTTTGATCCACTCAAAATTTTTAGATAGCCGTTTTGTTTCACGCAGTTTAAAGTTCAGGAAATTATACCTTTGAGCAGGACACTCCCCCCACAGTCTTCAGGGCAAGGGTTATAAGTTATGCCCTGGGGGCATATAAGTTTTTATTGAAATATTTGTTGTAGAAACTTGAAAGAGAGATCTTTCTATTGGAAATTCAAAGAGCTAGTGCACTTTTTAATAGTCGAAAGTGATTTGAGAGCAACTAACCCCCCTCTCACGCTCAACTTTTCCCCAAACACATCCAATCAAAATTTTTAGAGCCATTTTATTCAACGTAGTTGAAAGTTTTGGAAATTAGGTCTTTAAGGATGACAACCCCTCCCCCCACAACCCTCAGGGCAAGGGTTGTAAGTTATGACCTGGGGGCATGTAAGATTTTTTATCGAAATCAATGTTGTAAAACATCAAAAAGGGCTCATTCAATTAGAAATTGAAGGGTTTAGTGCCCTTTTAATAGTCGAAACTGATTGAAGGGCAACTAACCCCCTTCCCAAGCCCACCAATTCCCCAAACACGTCCAAGCACAATTTTGAGATATCCATTTTGTTCAACGTAGTTGAAGGTTCTGGAAGTTAGGTCTTTTAGGATGATAACCCCCTCAGAGCCCTCAGTGCAAGGGTTGTAATTTATGCCCTGGGAGCATATAGGGTTTATATAGAAAGTTGTTTTAGAAATTTCAAAAAGGGCTCATCTGTTTGGAAATTGAAATTGCCCTTTTTAATAGTCGAAAGTGAGTGGAGAATAATTGACCCCCTCCCACGCCCACCATTTCCCCAAACACATTCAATCAAAGTTTAGAGATAGCCATTTTGTTCAACATAGTTGAAAGTTCTGGAAATTATGTATTTAAGGATGACAAATCCCCCAGAGCCCCCAGGGAAAAGGTTGTAAGTTATGCCCTGGGGGCAGTTATAGTTTATGACTTGAAAGTATTTATACTTCAGGATCGATTATACCATTGTTTCTTTGATATTATCATATCATATTCGTGATTAGCCAATATGACATCTTTAAGAAGGATAAAGCAGTCCAAGAAAAGTTCAAAGTTGAGCTACCAAAATAGTTCACATTCTTTAACACAAATCATGCACTGAGAGACTGTCAACACTTGAAATACCAACTCTAAACACTTACCAATTCTTCGCCCAGAAGTTTAATAAAATTATAGATTTTGTTTTGCCGAAGTTGAAATAAATATTTTCCTAACTATTGTGTCGAATAGCATCTTAATAGGATAAGATGTGAAATACCTTAACCAAACTTTTTGACTCCCAAAACACTTACCCAAATAATTTCAGTTCCAGTAAATACATACAAATAAGTGCATACTGCTCCATTACAAGCTAATGAGTAAGTAGAAACCCAATAGAAAACTTTTCAGTGGGAACTTTTTGTGGAAACTTTGGGCGAAAATTCCAGCCAAATCTTGTAAAATAACTTTTATTATTTATAGTTTCTTATCTTGTGAAGACTCATATACCTTTAGTGAGAATTAAGACGAGTTTTTACAAGATACAAATAGTGGAGAGGCCCGTAGATTTGTTGATTTGGCGCAATTATTATATAATTTTTATGCAAAATCTGACAAAATATTGGCAACAAATAAATTTATAGAGCAAATTTACTTTCATTTTGATTTCCACAACCATGGAATTATTCATGTTTTCATAGATTTTGCTTATGCTGACATGGATTTTTACAATTCCATTGTTTGTTTTTTTTTTACTTTTAAAAGAGTGGTAATGTTTATTTTCTCTATTGATTTACTACGAGGATCTCCCATTTCAGAAATAGCTGCAACCTAGTAAAGAATGAACGAAGGGCAATAGCAATCGGAAATTTAAAAATTTATTTTGAAAAAATAAACTGTATATTGAGTAAAGTTGTGATTTCAAGTTGATTTAGGAAAGGTAACTATTATTTCGATTTATCTTAAAAGTAAAAATTTATTACGAAATCAAATTTATGCGAATCTCGAAAAAGATCAAGAAAGCTGTCAGAAATAGTGTCGGATCAAAAAAAAAGTGCGCCACTGGAATTACAATGGCCGTAACTCATAAACAGGAGAGTCACAGTTCCCTACCTCGAACAACAACAAAAAATCATATTTTTTGTAAGAAAAGCACTGATGTGTCTCCTTTTATTTCTATCCGAGTGGTGATTATATCAAACTAGTGGTATTATTATGTTTAGAGAGAGGACTCATTTGAAAGAACGAAGTAGCAAAAGAGATATCGCCACAACAAAGTGGTCTTTTGTGCAATAAAACATCAATTTTGGTTCAAAGATGCTCAAATGGCAAGAGAGTGGAAATCTAAAGATAGCCAATGGATTGTTTATGGTCCTAAACCCTAACCAGGATATTTTGAACCCCACATCTTGACAAACAACAACAAAGTAGCGTCTTCCGTCTTGTGCCACACAACATTAATTTTTGCCCAAAGAATTCAAAATTCCAGGTAATGGAAATTCTAATATATCCAGGTTATTTTCATGGTCTAAAACTCTAAGCAGGGGGTTCTGAGCCACGCATCTTAAAAACAGGTTCTAAAGTATGATGTGAATACTTTGGTAAGCTCCGTGCGTGTTCATAAATTGTTTGCTAACAATGGTATGGATGCCACATAGATTACTAAGATTTTGATAAATTCCTAGCGGATGTTGACCTTGTTAAGTAACAAAAAAACAAAAGACCGTGCTACAACAAAGATTTTTTTTATATCTTGTGCCACAAGATATCAATTTTGGCCCAAATAGATTCAAAATTCGGGCGAAACCCAGTCTCAAGACAGCCCATCTATTCTTCATGATTCGAACCGGTCTTCTTGAGGCATTGGGCATTCCCATCTTGAAAAATAGGGAAAGTTAGATGTTTCGTTCATGATTAGCATGCATTTTATTATTTATTTCTAATAAATGAAAAAATGAAATTAAAAAACCAGGTCTTTCAAAGAAAAGTAAAAGTTCTGCTGACCAATCTAAGGTCAGCAGAAATACGGTCCTATAATAACTCAAACTTAAAACAACCGGAAATTACTATCAAAGAATAAATGAAACTCAAAACCAAGAAAAATTAAAGTAAGAAATAATATCAAGCCTAAAGATAACACTACTACTGCTACTACTAACAACTCACCGCAGCACCAAGTCACCTGAGGCCAACACAGCTACGCACGATCCTCCTCCACCCCAATCTATTCAAAGCCTCCCTTTTTACACCCGCCCACGAAGTTCCAATTTCCTTTAAATCTTTCTTTATGACGTCCTCCCACCCCAGACGGGGACGACCTGCTTTCCGTTTAGCCCTAGATGGTTGGCCGAAAAGAACAATCTTCGGCAATCTGTCATCCTTCATCCGCACAACGTGCCCTAACCACCTCAACCTTTCTTTCATTATATCCCTAGAGAGCGGTATTGAACCACATTTTTCGTATAGCCTATTGTTTGAAATACGGTCAGTCAGCCGGGTACCCAGAACAATCCTTAAGCAATTTCTCTGGAAAACATCTAGCAAATCTTCATCCGCTTTTCGGAGCGTCCATGCTTCAGAGCCATATTTGACCACTGTCATCACTGTAGCTTCTAATATTCTAATCTTGGTTAGCAGACTTATCTTCCTATTCTTCCAGACTTTTTTTTAACTGTGAAAAAAACACCCTGAGCCTTGGCTATTCTATTTTTAACATCTTCACTGCTCCCACCATCTTTACTAATAATACTACCAAGGTAAGTGAAGCTGCCCACCTGATCAATCTTTTCAGTACCCAACGTCACCTTTTCATCTTCACTTATTCCTAGCCTTAGTGACTTAGTCTTCCTAACATTAATTTTCAAACCAAACTAAAGATAATAGATACTGATAAAGATGGATAAATACATTTTAAAATGAATAAGAATTAATTTGAATACTCAAGTCAAACTTAAAACGAACGATAATGACTACAAAGAGGAGTTTGGCTACTGCTCCCTCCCTAACCATCAAAGTTCTAAAGCTTTGTAGGTCATCCATGGTTTACTGTAAGCTAAATGTGTTTTGCACAATGTGCTTTAATTTTTAAAAACGGTGGCGAAAAACAAAAATAAATCACTATAATATACTCAAGACAAATGGACTAATGGAAATAAGCAGAGTGGGTTATATAAAATGATTTTAATTCCTGGAAGTTTCAGTAATTCAAGATATTATTTAACCGTAATTTTTTCAATGCTTTTAATACTAAAACCTGTCTGTAATATATTTTGTTTTCAGTAAAGTGCAAATTACACAACAGGATTTTGAACTTTCTTGGCTAGGGGAGAGAAGAGGGCAGTAGCCGAACCCCTATTTGTAGTATTTTGTTCGTTTTAGGTTTGACTCGAGCATTAAATTTAATTTCTATTTGTCTTAGGATTTATTTATTCATCTATATCAGTGTTTCTTGGTAGTGATTTCTGGCCGTTTTCAGTTTGAATTGTCATAGGACAGTTTTTCTCTGCTCGTCTTAAGTTTAGTATGGTTCTTTACTTTTTCTGAAAAACTTCTTTTTAGGAATTTTTCGAAATTAATTTCTGTTTATTTTTTATTGCCAAAGTTTTATTACTGGTTAATATAATGTCTCCAGTTTTCCAGTCTTCGAACGAAGAATTAGAATATCTGAATCTAATTTAAGTTCTTGAGTTGCAATTTTTTACCTGAGCGTTGGCTTTGATTGTATCCAAAATGTTTATTGTATAGTTTCGTTTAGTTTGAAATGAAGGTTTGGAACGGTTTTTGAACTAAGGTTTTGATTTTTAGTTCATGGAAGAATGTTCAAAATATTGCATATGAATTAAAATGAACTAAGGGAATAGATATATATCAGAGCCACTGGTCAGCTCTATTTGTGTTCTGACCCTTTAAACTCTTTTATTTGTGGCTTTTGCGTGAGTATTTACTTTTTTTGGTGTGAATATAACATCATCTTGACAACCTGGATTCACATAATGTCTTTTGAGTGAGACCAAACATCCCTCTCAATATCCCCAGGAAGTTGAAACTTAATATCCTAGCCATTCTTGAGATATATCACATATGCCCTTTTTACAATATGTATGCAAATAGTGTCTTTTGATTTGTTTCAGAATTCCCCTCACCATACCATTCCCTGAAATTTTGGACTTAATACCCTTACAGTTCGTGAGATACTGTACACATCATTTTGATGCATCATCCTTGAAGCAGCATCTGCCGCTTCAAGGTCAATAAATTAAAATGAGTCATAAGTAAAATTAATATAAAATTAATATATGTCAAAAGTCAATTTTCACGTTTAAAATAGTGACCTTTTTATACAGAAGTTATCAGAATATTAAATATATAAATGGTTGGTACATTCAAAAGCACTCTAAGGCAACAACCGGAACTAAACTGCATCAAACATTAAACATTTGTGAAGGTAATATAATTCAAATACCGAGTAAAATAAGGGACAAATGATTTGCAATATCCCTCGGTACTAGAGGCTGTGTAAGTCTTTAACTGGGGGACAATTATTTTTAATTTGTCGGAGTCTAGTGACTGGTCCTTCAGTAGGGGGGCTCTCGAAGTTGAATAGTGCAACCACGATGAGTAGGGGAATTCAAACAATTTAGTCTAAATCAATATGCCAACTCTGTCTACGACTATCAAGTGAACTCAACTTGAGCTGTTTCAGTGCATCATCATATGTTGAGTAGTTGTGTCTGAGTATAACTTTTACAGCTTTTTTGTATCATTTCAAGTCTATCTGATTGATCTTTTGTCAAACCTAGATGCCGAGCTGGACATGCATACTCAGGAGAAGGTCTAAAATAGCTTAAGTATACAGACTTGAAAACCTTTGTTGGCAATGTTGGCATACCAAATCTCTTCAGGCTGGAAAATGAATGTAAAAGTGAGGTGCCTTTTTTAGTCAGATAGTCAACGTACAAGTTTCATCTTTAATCTTCATCCAAAAGAATTCCAAGTATTTTAACAGTTTTCTTTGTTGGCAATAGAGAATCAAGGGAAGAGTGGCCGTCAAGCTTCAAGAAGGAAAAAGTCATACAAGAGCTCTTAGTTTCACTGACCGTCAGTTTTACCTTTCTTAATTCCGCTTTTAGATCATTAAAAATTCTCGTCAAGTCAGACTGTTCGATAGTCGGAGGGCTTAGCTGAAGTGATAAGACAGTTAAATCATCAGCAAATTCAAACGCTCAAGAATTGTTGCTAAAATATGGTTAAAAACAATAAGAAAAGAAAGTGGGCTTAATTTAGTACCTTGTGGCGAACCGCAAAAATTATCTAAAAATTCGGATGGCTCATGATCAGGGAGTTGGACACACTAATATCTTTTAAAAAGAAAACTAGTAAGCACACGTACAGCAAATGGCCTTATGGCACCCATGTGCCATAATAATGTGCCATAGGGCACCCTATCTAGGCACCCCTGATCTTACCTTCTTTCACTACTGCATTGGAGCACAACAGATCCTGTATGGACCTTAATCGCTCCGAAGTGCGAATTAAGGTAATTAAGGTAATTGTGGTCAAGACTATCAAAAGCCTTAACTATGTAAGCAAATATTGCATCAACATAAGCTCCTTTTTTCTAAATGTTTAAGGATGGTATTCAACAGTTTAACCAAATAGCCTAATGAATAGTACTATACCCGGGTCTAAATCCAAATTGTCGGGAATCTGTATTATCTTTTATGTCCTCAAATAAACAATCAAAAATAAACCTTTCAAACACTTTCGAAAGAGCCAGTGTTTTTGAAATCGGCCTCTTATCAGTAATATCCTCAGGGGCCTTACATTTGGGGATTGGGGGCAACATATGCCTGCTTAAAAATACTAGGGGAAATTCCATCAATAAAGCATTGGTTGAAAATGGCTGTTAAAGGAGTAGATAAAAGATTAGCACACTCAATAATCAATTAATCAATATCTAACTAGGGTAACTAGATTACGAGAATCAAGTGCCTTCCAATTCATAGCAACTGAACTAATCTCTAGAATAGGGATATTTGAAATTGAGTCATTAGGTGGTAAATTTGTTGGTCGCGGACGAGTTTTACAAATTGATGTGAAAAAATCATTAATTTCACTGGGTAGCAGGGGTTTACCATCATCACCAATTTTGGATATTATCAGCAACTTCAATTTTGGTCGCTCTTTTACCAATAATACCCTGAACTGTATAATGGAACTTTCATGGGTTGGATTTATATATTTTAATTATTATTTTAGAACCATACTGCTTACGTGAACATCTTATTTTATACACTTGAATTTTATGTCATTTTGACAAGCTGGGTACACTACACTCAAACTCTTTGTTCCATGGATCTAGTTCAATAGTTCTACTTATAGTAGCAGAAGTAACAGTAGCATTTGCAGTTACAGTCGCAATCACAGTAGTAGTAGCCATACTAGTAATGACAGTCCCAAGTAGTAGCAGTCACGGTCACCAGTTATCACATTCCCAGTCAGAAGTAGCCGGTGTCACAGTCGCAAGTAGTCACAGTTGCAGTCACAAATAGTCGTAGTGGTAACTAGTCACAGTCATAGGTAAAAGCAGTCGCAAGTAGTCGCAATTGAGACCAAAGTAGTAGTAGTAGGCTAGTTGCGGCCCTGAAAGTTTCAAGTTAATACCCTTAGCCATTCATACGTTATTGCAGATACGCCCTTTTGATAACATGTATGTAAACAGTGTCTTTAGATCTAATCCAACATCCCCCTAGACATTCTCTAAAGCTTCACCTCAATATCTCCAGCCTTTTTGGACACACCTAGGATCAAAATTTCCCCCTTTCCCAATTATATATCCTGTTTTAAACGATGGAAAAATTGTATAATTTACGGCCCTTTCCCTAAAGGCTGTAAGGGACATAGCGTTCCCGGAAACATTGTTATTAGACATATTGACCATTTTGGACCAAACAGTTATTTCAAAAATTTTGATCGGTGCTGAGGGAAGGGGTTCCTAAAAAGGGCAAGGGGGTGGATCTATCCGGATCATGTTTCAACGTCCCTCTCAACATGCCCTGAAAGTTTCAACTGAATATCCTCAGCCATTCCTGAAATATTCCTGGCACGCTCTTTTGGCAGAAAGCATGCACATGGTGTGTTTTGATCTTTTTCAACATTTTCCTCAAAACTTCCTGAAAGTCGTTTCAAGTAGAAGTAGTCACAGTCGCAGTCGCAGTCACAGTTGAAGGTAGCCATAGTCGTCGTCGCAAACAGTCACAGTTGCAAGTAGTCGTGCTTGAAGTCGCAAGTAGTCTCAGTTGCAAGTAGTTGTAGTCACAAGTAGTCGCAGTCACAAGTAGTCGTGGTCGAAAGTAAGCGCAGTCGTAAGCAGCCACAGTTGCAGTCACAGTAGCAGTAGTAGTAGTGGTCCTGAAAGTTTCAAGTTAACACCGATCCAACATCGATATCAGGTTAATATCAGTTTAATAACAACTCAATACCGATCCTAATTTTTTTTAAATCTGCAGAGCAATGATTTTTGATTGTTTTAAGTTTCAACTTTGTTCCTTTCTTCCGTAAAAAAACTATTTTTAAGTTAGTCAAAGGAAGAAAACGTGTCTGAAAATACTAGGTTTACGAGAGTGAACAAAGTAATTTTTTTCAACTCAAATATTATAGAGCGCAATAATTAGTTTCACTATACTAGGGTACCATAGACTGTTTAGCTTATGACAGAACACAAAATTTGACCAAAGTTTTATCAGGTCCAAAAGTAGAACTTTTGTCCCTTGATATATTTCCCTTTCATGAGTTAATATGTAACAAACCTATACGGCAAAATCTATCGGCCTGCTTTCGAGACAGTTGTAACCAGTACTAGTTAGGAAGCTCTTAGGAAACTACTGCCCACTCTCTTTGTAATGTTACGGTTTTCCCTTTAAAGACCAACCATAAGTTTTTTTTTTATAATTTTACAGGATTTGAAATCAAAGCCCTTAAGCTTTTTGTGGTACCAAAGTTTATGCTAGTTTATGCTAGAAAAGCTTATGCTAGAAAAAATTCATCCAACAAGGTAAAAACTGAAAAAAAAAAAATCAAATTCTTCAAATCAAAAAAATTTGGAACTTTTGTTAGGGTTAGAAAAATTCCCAAAGATGTGCTAATATTTAAAAAAGGAAAAAGAATAATCTGTTGCTTGAAATAATTTTTTTTTTAATTAGAAAATTTCCGGGGTACTTGTATGATATACCCCCTACCTAATATTCTTGTAATAAATTTCTCTGACGCTCAATCCTGGTGAAATATGCCGAAGTAAGATAAAAACGTAATACTTTAGAAACAAATTTGGGGTATATATCTGGACATTAGGGGTGGGGAGAGATGGGTTGTAGAGTATAGCGGGTCTGCATGCTTGATGTATTAGGTACAGTTACTCTGCAAATTACGTAGTAAGAATTGTTTTCTAAATTCACACTGTCCAGATACTTTACCCCCCCCCCCAACAAAAAGGTGCAAATATATATCCCAAATTATATATTTTCCATATATTCTGTCACTTCTCTTTGTCTTGTCTCGCGCGAAGCTGAAAGAGACTAACAAAAAACACCGGTTCTATAATGCGTCAATGAATGAACAACTTGAGCGGTAGGGGTTCATCATACAAGTACCAAATTCCCAAGAATGTGCTAATATTTTTGGAAACAAACCCATCTTAACTGAAAACTTTTCCTCTTTCATGTTCATTTTCCATAATTCTCTTTTTTTCCAAAATACAATCTGTGAGAGGCGATATATACTTGTGGTAATTTATGGATCTACCATGCCCGGTAACGAAATTATTTTTACCAATATTGATTTGCCTTTGACTGTTTCTCTTTCTCTTGCTGGCAATTCAGTTAAGGTACATATGCAAAAGGACGTTGGACACGTGCCTCTTCCAAATTCTCCAGCTTTTAACTTCTGTAAATTTTTATAATTTTTTTTATTATACAGCTATTTTTTGCACTTCTTCAGTTTTCCCTAACATCAAAAGATTAAGCCCCCCCCCCCCCAAAAAAAATGAATCATAGGAACATGCCTGATATCCACTTTATTCCTTTGCCTCACCTGAGCATGGCCCTTCTTATAGCTTACGTAATAAATTGCAGTTTCTTTCCTTTAAAGGCTATTAAAATTTCGCACAGATTTGAAAAGGAATCTAAAATTTTTAATTATCCATGAAAATATTATGTATTTTTCTCCCGCCTCAACAAGCTGATAATTATGAAACTTAAAGCTCTTTTGTGGAAAGACAATTGCCGTACTTTTTTTCATGCACATTTCCTGTGATTATTTTGTTTTTCTTTTTCGATTTTGAACCCATATATAAAAAAAATAATGTAGTGTCAAAGTTTATTATCAAATCGAATTGAAAAAAAGCAACACCAAAATACATAAAAAGAACCGTATTTTTTTTATTTTTTTTTAAGTTCACCAAATCTGCAGATGGCAAGAAGTAATCATAAAAAATCCTTTACGTTTGATTTAAAAGCTATAGGGTAGACAAGAATTGGGTAGATTTATTTAAACCCTCTGCCTAAAGAATCGATATCATTTCTGATGATAATGGAGATACACCCTTCAATTATTATGCATAAAATTTGAAGCAATGCTGTCTCTCACCAAAATTGTGTGCGAATGCACTGAATTCTAACCAAGAGAAATAAAGCTAAATGTTATGCCGATTGCTAACGTTTTTTTGTTAGCGCGTAGAAACGCATATACAGTACTAAATTAACCAAGAATCCCTACAAGCAATCCACTGAACGATAATGATTTGCCAAGCACATTAAAAATGAACTTTCATAAATTAAAAATAAACCTCACAAATGACTTAAGAATTCAAAATCTGGATAACTATTTAATACAGGAAGTATGAAAGAACATTCTTTCTTAAGCAAGAAATTTCAAGAAATTCTTATGCCTTCTTCTTCTTCTTCTCAATCTTTTGTTTTATGTTTGGAGTTTTGAATTTTGCGCTCAAAGTGCATTAAATTACTAAAAATATCAAGATAAAAATATGTTTTCCACCTGGTTCCATATCATAAAGGAAAACAATAATTTTCTATTTGATTGTTATAAATTATGAAAGGTCAGAATTCATGCACAAAGTTTGACCAGTGTTTTCAAATTGAGCCATGAAACTAATTTAGTAAATTCAATTTCGCTTGTCGCACCTAAAATTAAAAAATATTACAGAAACTTGCAAACAATCATTAATAAGAAAATTATTTCATTTTTATTCTACATTACTTATCATAGATATATACATAAGTAGAGATCTAAGTACCATTTTACGTACGGCCATAGGAATCTCCATGTTATTTGCGTACGGCCATAGAACCATGCTATTTGCGTACGGCCATAGGAATCTCCATGCTATTTGCGTACCACAAGTTCCTTAGTACCTCGCCATGCTATTTACGTACGGCCATAGGAATCTCCATGCTATTTGCGTACGGCCATAGGACCATGCTATTTGCCTACGGCCATAGGTATAATGTGGTCTAACATGTTTTGAGAGTATGATCGAAATTATATAACTTAAGCAGACTGGTTTTTTTTAAAGTTGGCACGATATGCTGTACTCTGGCATGAATTGCTTTCGAAAACCCGGATGAATTAGTTGAAAATAAAGTTTTAACAAGAAATGTCTGAAAAGTATTTTTTGGGGGATGGGGCAATGACAGAGTGGATGCCTTAGACTGCTTATAGTGCTGTACTCTGGCATGAATTGCTTTCGAAAACCCGGATGAATAAGTTGAAAATAAAGTTTTAACAAGAAATGTCTGAAAAGTATTTTTCGGGGGATGGGGCGATGACAGAGTGGAAGTCTTAGACTAGTTATAGTGCTGTACTCTGACATGAATTGCTTTCGAAAACCCGGATGAATTAGTTGAAAATAAAGTTTTAACAAGAAATGTCTGAAAAGTATTTTTTGGGGGATGGAGTGATGACAGACTAGATGTCTCAGACTAGTGATAGTGCTGTAATGTGGTACGAATTGCTTGTGAAAAACCCAAATGAATGACTTGAAATAAAATTTTTAACAAGAAATGTCTGAAAAGTATTTTTTGGGGGATGGGGCGATGACAGAGTGGATGTCTTAGACTAGTTATAGTGCTGTACTCTGGCATGAATTGCTTTCGAAAACCCGGATGAATTAGTTGAAAATAAAGTTTTAACAAGAAATGTCTGAAAAGCGTGATCAGAAATTAAGAATTGTCTTGAGGGGGGAACTTTCCATGGAAAAGGGGAAGGATATTTTTACATAAAAACAACTTCAACCGTGGCCCGCCCCCCGCGATCTTTTTTTTTCTTGAATTTTTTTTTATTGGACTAAATTCTTTTTGGACTTCGAAATTATTCAACTTTTTTTTACGTATCTTAAAATGACACGAAATATCTTAATGGCTCTAAAAATTGTACTCTATGCTTGCCCAGAGACACGATGCGTTTATTTTTTCCGTTCAATTATTTTCCGAGTAAGCCAATATAATGCTAGGGGGTAAATTAAGTTTTGAGGGGGGTAAAAATGGTAGTTATTTAGTACCCAGTAAACAGGTGACTTGAAATGCTTCATTAGAAATAGGTTATTGCTAATGATACCTCCTGTCTTAGACTAGTTATAGTGCTGTACTCTGGCATGAATTGCTTTCGAAAACCCGGATGATTTAGTTGAAAATAAAGTTTTAACAAGAAATGTCTGAAAAGCGCGATCAGAAATTAAGAATTGTCTTGAGGGGGGAATTTTCCATGGAAAAGGGGAAGGATATTTTTACATGAAAACAATTTCAACCGTGGCCCGCCCCCCGCAATCTTTTTTTTTCTTGAATTTTTTTTTTATTGGACTAAATTCTTTTTGGACTTCGAAATTATTCAACTTTTTTTTACGTATCTTAAAATGACACGAAATATCTTAATGGCTCTAAAAATTGTACTCTATGCTTGCCCAGAGACACGATGCGTTTATTTTTTCCGTTGAATTATTTTCAGTGTAAGCCAATATAATGCTAGGGGGTAAATTAAGTTTTGAGGGGGGTAAAAATGGTAGTTATTTAGTACCCGGTAAACAGGTGACTTGAAATGCTTCATTAGAGATAGGTTATTGCTAATGATACCTCCTCGACAGATATTTTTTTATTGTATTTTTATAGCTAATAGCCAAACTTTGCTCTGTGTTTGTCACACCAACTAGTAAATATTTATCGGGGTGTTATTTTTTTCTGTTCAATTGTTTTCAGTGTAAGCCAATATAATTACCTCATTCTTTTATTCTAACTTAACTTGTAGGAATAGGACTTCTAGAATAAGGATTCATTCCCGTATTCTTCTTCTTCTTATCTAGCTAAACGTTGCGCTGTGTTTGTCACACCAACTAGTAAATATTTATCGGGGTTTTATTTTTTCCGTTCAATTATTTTCAGTGTAAGCCAATATAATGCTAGGGGGAAATTAAGTTTTGAGGGGGGGGGGGGTAAAAATGGTAGTTATTTAGTACCCGGTAAACAGGTGACTGGAAATGCTTCATTATAAAATATGTGTGTGTGTGTGTGTGTGTGTGTGTGTGTGTGTGTGTGTGTGTGTGTGTGTGTGTGTGTGTGTGTGTGTGTGTGTGTGTGTGTGTGTGTGTGTGTGTGTGTGTGTGTGTGTGTGTGTAGTTTCTGTGTGTTTGTCCTCTCTATGTGTGAGTCGTCTCTTTGTGTCTGTCGTCTCTGTGTGTTTGTCCTCTCTGTGTGTGTGAGTCGACTCTGTGTGTTTGTCATCTCTCTGTGTGTGTGTCGTCTCTCTATGTGTGTGTTATCTCTGTGTGTTTGTCTTCTCTGTGTGTTTGTCGTCTCTGTGTGTTTGTCGTCTCTATTTGTAAGTCGTCACTTTGATTGTGTCATCTCTGTGTGCGTGTCGTCTGTGTGTGTGTGTGTTACAATTTTTTCATAATTTCTTGAATGAAATTTCTGCATTGTGTATACAAGAGGTGACTTCAAGAATGAGTTTGTTACCTATTTACAATTCCTTCATATTTTCTTGAATGAAATTTCCGTATTGTGTATCCAATAGGTGAAAACAATAAAGAGTTTATTACTTACTTGCGATTTTATCATGATTTCTTGAATTAAATATCTGTATTGTGTCCAGGAAGCAAATTCAAGAAAGTGATTGTTACTTACTTACAATTTCTTCATAATTTAATGAAATGAATAGAACTATTCTAAAGAATAAAGACGGGTTAAGCTTAAAGATATTTATTGCTTAAATGTATTAACATATTTTTTTGAGAAAAAAAAACAACAACACATATTTACATAAAAATAGTACTTAGAGTTCGCTTTTAAACATCCAGAAACGATGGTCCCATGATATAGAATAGTTTTTACCATGTTTATGGATTTATCACGATCAGGTATGTCCTTAGGTATCCACTGCGCGAAGAACCTAACCTTGTCTTCAGAACGGTGAGAAACCCCTTCAAATTTAGGACACTTAAACTCTTCTAGATTGAAAAATGGAATCCTAGGGTCACACTTTTGAATTAAAACTTTATCTGCAGGTACATTACCCTTTACGTAGAGTGCTTCAACCCCGAAAAAGCTGCAAATTTCACTGACTTCCTCCTGAACATTTCTCAGTTCCTGACCAGTATTATTAAGTGGTGTAATCACTCTATCATTGAATCCCGGTCTGTTTATATGACATAATGTAGTACTCCACAAGCTTTTATCATACTCAAACAGATTATAGTTCACTATCCAATGATAACAGTCAATTTCTTCGAGTTCCATAGACAATAATAAAGAAGCACATTCAAATATAACACCACAAGATGATTTTTTCAAACCGATAAATTCTGTGTCATACAGTCCTATCATTTTGGAAGCTATTAATGTAGTTGTACAGTAGAGAAATACTTCATCAAACTTTTATACCTTCGCTCAAGGTTGAATGGAGTTATGGCTAGGGAGATGAGTCCTAAAATCATCTGAATTCATTGTGGGGAGGAGTCATAAAACCCTTAGAAGTCATTGCGGGGAGGAGTCATAGAACTCTCGGTATCTATTGCATGCAAATGAAGTCTGGAAATTACATTTTTTTTTGTAATATCTGTATTGTGTATCCAAGAGTTGAATTCAAGAAAGAGTTTGCTACTTACTTACTTAAAATTTTTTCATAATGACAAATCCGACAATGGATGATGATAGAGAATTTATTCATTCTAATAAATTGATTTTGTCAATGTTATCCGACGTATCCAACATATGATATCGATAAAGAATGTTAATAAAGAATTTGTTCAATTTGATATTTAAATTATGTCAGTGTTGTCAAACGTATCTGTCAAAAGACATCGATAAAGAATTTATTCACTCTGATACTTTGATTTTGTCAATGCTATCCCAAGTATCTGTCAATAGATGTTGACCTATCTATCCGACATATGATGTATGTAAATTCCTTTTCTTACATCTCCGATGTTTTAATAGACATTCTAAACGTTCGATATGCTAGCTTACTCTAAAAATAATGAACACATAACAATGTAATGCATAACATATTTTTAATGAAATAATGTCATGTAGAATATTAATACAAAAAATATATATTATTATACATTATTAATATCAATGAACAACTTTGGACATTTTGAATCTGTTCCATAAAATGGTTCACCATGTTCTCTCTTGATACTATAGCTATTGTCTTCTCTTAGTTCGTAATCAGTAGAATAATCATTATTCCATTTTGACTCATACACAATTTTTATAGGTTTGTCATCGACAGGCTCAATATGCTTTTCGTCTTTGGTATTATTTGATTCTTTGACTGTTTGATCAATGGCAGTAACGTTTGCTGGTATTTTGTTTTTCATCGATTCATCTTTATATTCCTTAGTGATATTTTCTGCCAATGTCCTTTTTATTTTTCTAGCAATATCACTGTCTATTATCACACTATTTTTACACAGGTAACAGTTCCGGCACGTAGACAGGATATGGTTTATGATATTAGTAGAAGAGTAGGCCTTTCTTTTCGTCTTTGCTTTCATTTGAATGCTAATACCCGAAAGCTGACAATATGGTTTAACACAGGGTAACATGTTACCACAAGCACTAGCAAGAAGATGCCCCTCTTTATCAACTATTATGTTGGCATTCTCTTTGAGTGCAATCATCTCCGGAGATCTCAATCTCGCATATCCACCATCATAAGAGTTGAATTTTTTGGTACTCCAAAGAAATTCAATTCCTTAGTGTCATGACAATGCACGCATACGTTTCCGATAGTGCTACCACTTGTACTTATTTCATAGTTTAAATACTTCTCCTTGTCAGCATTCAATGCTACAATAACACTATCATGTGAACACACTGTCTTAAAATGCTTCATCTTCACTTTTTAGAGATATTAGTTATGTGTTTATCCTTCCACTGTGTAAAAAATACTGATTTAATACATGCAATAAACTATTTAGTGTCGATAATCGGCCATAGAGTAACAGTGGGAAAGCCGCATCGTGTCTCTGGGCAAGCATAGAGTACAATTTTTAGAGCAATAAAGATATTTCATGTCATTTTAAGATACATAAAAAAAAAGTTGAATAATTTCGAAGTCCAAAAAGAATTTAGTCCAATAAAAAAAATTCAAGAAAAAAAAATGGGGGGAGGGGGTGGGAAAGCCGCATCGTGTCTTTGGGTAAGCATAGAGTACAATTGTTAGAGCCATAAGCATATTTTATGTCATTTTAAGATACATAAACAAAAAAAAGTTGAATAATTTCGAAGTCCTCTGTCGAGGAGGTATCATTAGCAATAACCTATTTCTAATGAAGCATTTCAAGTCACCTGTTTACCGGGTACTATATAACTACCATTTTTACCCCCCCCTCAAAACTTAATTTACCCCCTAGCATTATATTGGCTTACACTGAAAATAATTGAACGGAAAAAATAAAACCCCGATAAATATTTACTAGTTGGTGTGACAAACACAGCGCAACGTTTAGATAGATAAGAAGAAGAAGAGTACGGAGAATTAATATTCTTTTGTTCACCATTATACATGAATAAACTGATTTAGTCGAGGGAATGAATCCTTATTCTAGAAGTCCTATTCCTACAAGTTAAGTTAGAATAAAAGAATGAGGTAATTAAATTGGCTTACACTGAAAACAATTGAACAGAAAAAAATAAAACCCTGATAAATATTTACTAGTTGGTGTGACAAACACAGAGCGACGTTTGGCTAATAGCTATAAAAATACAATAAAACAAATATCTGTCGAGGAGGTATCATTAGCAATAACCTATTTCTAATGAAGCATTTCAAGTCACCTGTTTACCGGGCACTAAGTAACTACCATTTTTACCCCCCTCAAAACTTAATTTACCCCCTAGCATTATATTGGCTTACACGGAAAATAATTGAACGGAAAAAATAAACGCATCGTGTCTCTGGGCAAGCATAGAGTACAATTTTTAGAGCCGTAAAGATATTTCGTGTCATTTTAAGATACGTAAAAAAAAAGTTGAATAATTTCGAAGTCCAAAAAGAATTTAGTCCAATAAAAAAAAATTCAAGAAAAAAAAAAGATCGCGGGGGGCGGGCCCCGGTTGAAGTTGTTTTCATGTAAAAATATCCTTCCCCTTTTCCATGGAAAATTCCCCCCTCAAGACAATTCTTAATTTCTGATAGCGCTTTTCAGACATTTCTTGTTAAAACTTTATTTTCAACTAATTCATCCGGGTTTTCGAAAGCAATTCATCCCAGAGTACAGCACTATAACTAGTCTAAGACAGGAGGTATCATTAGCAATAACCTATTTCTAATGAAGCATTTCAAGTAACCTGTTTACCGGGTACTAAATAACTACCATTTTTACCCCCCTCAAAACTTAATTTACCCCCTACCATTATATTGGCTTACACGGAAAATAATTGAACGGAAAAAATAAACGCATCGTGTCTCTGGGCAAGCATAGAGTACGATTTTTAGAGCCATAAAGATATTTCGTGTCATTTTAAGATACGTAAAAAAAAGTTGAATAATTTCGAAGTCCTAAAAGAATTTAGTCCAATAAAAAGAAATTCAAGAAAAGAAAAGATCGCGGGGGGTGGGCCACGGTTGAATAAGTTGTTTTAATGTAAAAATATCCTTCCCCTTTTCCATGGAAAATTCCCCCCTCAAGACAATTCTTAATTTCTGATCACGCTTTTCAGACATTTCTTGTTAAAACTTTATTTTCAACTAATTCATCCGGGTTTTCGAAAGCAATTCATGCCAGAGTACAGCACTATAACTAGTCTAAGACATCCACTCTGTCATCGCCCCATCCCCCAAAAAATACTTTTCAGACATTTCTTGTTAAAACTTTATTTTCAACTAATTCATCCGGGTTTTCGAAAGCAATTCATGCCAGAGTACAGCATATCGTGCCAACTTTAAAAAAAACCAGTCTGCTTAAGTTATATAATTTCGATCATACTCTCAAAACATGTTAGACCACATTATACCTATGGCCGTACGCAAATAGCATGGTCCTATGGCCGTATGCAAATAGCATGGAGATTCCTATGGCCGTACGTAAATAGCCCGGCGAGGTACTAAGGAACGTGCGGTACGCAAATAGCATGGAGATTCCTATGGCCGTACGGAAATAGCATGGTCCTATGGCCGTACGCAAATAGCATGGAGATTCCTATGGCCGTACGTAAAATGGTACTTAGATCTCTACTTATGTATATATCTATGATAAGTAATGTAGAATAAAAATGAAATAATTTTCTTATTAATGATTGTTTGCAAGTTTCTGTAATATTTTTTAATTTTAGGTGCGACAAGCAAAATTGAATTTACTAAATTAGTTTCATGGCTCAATTTGAAAACACTGGTCAAACTTTGTGCATGAATTCCGACCTTTCACAATTTATAACAATCAAATAGAAAATTATTGTTTTCCTTTATGATATGGAAGCAGGTGGAAAACATATTTTTATCTTGATATTTTTAGTAATTTAATGCACTTTGAGTGCAAAATTCAAAACTCCAAACATAAAACAAAAGATTGAGAAGAAGAAGACGAAGGCATAAGAATTTCTTGAAATTTCTTCCTTAAGAAAGAATGTTCTTTCATACTTCCTGTATTAAATAGTTATCCAGATTTTGAATTCTTAAGTCATTTGTGAGGTTTATTTTTAGTTTATGAGAGTTGATTTTTAATGTGCTTGGCAAATCATTATCGTTCAGTGGATTGCTTGTAGGGACTCTTGGTTAATTTAGTACTGTATATGCGTTTCTACGCGCTAACAAAAAATCGTTAGCAATCGGCATAACATTTAGCTTTATTTCTCTTGATTAGAATTTAGTGCATTCGCACACAATTTTGGTGAGAGACAGCATTGCTTCAAAGTTTATGCATAATAATTGAAGGGTGTTTCTCCATTATCATCAGAAATGATATCGATTCTTTAGGCAGAGGGTTTAAATAAATCTACCCAATTCTTGTCTAGCTATAGCTCTTAAATCAAACGTAAAGGATTTTTCATGATTACTTCTTGCCATCTGCAGATTTGATGAACTTAAAAAAAAAGAAAAAAAAAAAAAAATACGGTTCTTTTTATGTATTTTGGTGTTGCTTTTTTTCAATTCCATTTGATAATAAACTTTGACAATACATTATTTTTTTTTATATATGGGTTCAAAATCGAAAAAGAAAAACAAAATAATCACAGGAAATGTACATGAAAAAAAGTACGGCAATTGTCTTTCCACAAAAGAGCTTTAAGTTTCATAATTATCAGCTTGTTGAGGCGGGAGAAAAATACATAATATTTTCATGGATAATTAAAAATTTTAGATTCCTTTTTGAAATCTGTGCGAAATTTTAATAGCCTTTAAAGGAAAGAAACTGAAATTTATTACTTAAGCTATAAGAAGGGCCATGCTCAGGTGAGGCAAAGGAATAAAGTGGATATCAGGCATGTTCATATGATTCATTTTTTTTTCTTTGGGCTTAATCTTTTGATGTTAGGGAAAACTGAAGAAGTGCAAAAAATAGCTGTATAATAAAAAAAATGATAAAAATTTACAGAAGTTAAAAGCTGGAGAATTTGGATGAGGCACGTGTCCAACGTCCTTTTGCATATGTACCTTAACTGAATTGTTAGCAAGAGAAGAGAAACAGTCAAAGGCAAATCAATATTGGTAAAAATAATTTCGTTACCGTGGCATGGTAGATCCATAAATTACCACAAGTATATATCGCCTCTCACAGATTGTATTTTGGAAAAAAAGAGAATTATGGAAAATAAACATGAAAGAGGAAAAGCTTTCAGTTAAGATGGGTTTGTTTCCCAAATATTAGCACATTCTTGGGAATTTGGTACTTGTATGATGAACCCCTACCGCTCAAGTTGTTCATTCATTGACGCATTATAGAACCGGTGTTTTTTGTTAGTCTCTTTCAGCTTCGCGCGAGACAAGACAAAGAGAAGTGACAGAATATATCGAAAATATATAATTTGGGATATATATTTGCACTTTTTTTTTTGGAGGGGGGGGGTAAAGTATCTGGACAGTGTGAATTTAGAAAACAATTCTTACTACATAATTTGAGTTTTTTTTTATTACTACATAATTAATTTTTTTTTCTTTGGGCTTAATCTTTTGATGTTAGGGAAAACTGAAGAAGTGCAAAAAATAGCTGTATAATAAAAAAAATGATAAAAATTTACAGAAGTTAAAAGCTGGAGAATTTGGATGAGGCACGTGTCCAACGTCCTTTTGCATATGTACCTTAACTGAATTGCCAGCAAGAGAAAGAGAAACAGTCAAAGGCAAATCAATATTGGTAAAAATAATTTCGTTACCGTGGCATGGTAGATCCATAAATTACCACAAGTATATATCGCCTCTCACAGATTGTATTTTGGAAAAAAAAGAGAATTATGGAAAATAAAGATGAAAGAGGAAAAGCTTTCAGTTAAGATGGGTTTGTTTCCAAAAATATTAGCACATTCTTGGGAATTTGGTACTTGCATGATGAACCCCTACCGCTCAAGTTGTTCATTCATTGACGCATTATAGAACCGGTGTTTTTTGTTAGTCTCTTTCAGCTTCGCGCGAGACAAGACAAAGAGAAGTGACAGAATATATCGAAAATATATAATTTGCGATATATATTTGCACTTTTTTTTTTGGGGGGGGGGGGTAAAGTATCTGGACAGTGTGAATTTAGAAAACAATTCTTACTACATAATTTGCAGAGTAACTGTACCTAATACATTAAGCATGCAGACCCGCTATACTCTACAACCCATCTCTCCCCACCCCTAATGTCCAGATATATACCCCAAATTTG